>JAHHUM010000458.1:0-137134 GCA_036173005.1 Crenichthys baileyi | reverse complement strand
TGTTGGGTCTGGAAAAGTCTGGAGTTTTAATATTTTTCTAGTCTGGAAACGTGTGCAAAAAGGAAATAGATCATAGAAAAGATATTTGAATTTCCAGATTGCAGAAAATATCTTTAGGAAGCCTCTGCAGCTTTTCCTCAGTTACTGATAAGCTTTAGCTGTGATTCGTAGGTAAATAAATTCCCAGCATTCCCTGTTTTGTTTTCTCAGCGAGTGGCTCAGCAGCTGGAGGAACTGCTGCAGTGGCTGATGGGAGCTCCGGCCGGCCTGAAGATGAACCGGGCACTGGACCAGGTGCTGGGTCGCTTCTTCCTTTACCACATCCACCTGTGGATCAGTGAGTCGCAGCACAAAAACATTTACCAACGTTCCCCCTGGAGACGTGATCTAAACATCTTTCCCTGCAGGCTACATCCACCTGATGTCTCCGTTCATCCAGGGAATCCTGTGGTACGGCGGCCTGTCGGCATGCCTCGGCCTGACGTTTGCCCTCTCGCTGCTCTCTGACATGGTGGCGCTGTTCACCTTTCACATCTACTGTTTCTACGTCTATGGAGCCAGGTACACCTGAGTTATACTGAGTCCAGGAGAAGTTAACATCTGTGTCACTTGGGAATGGATGGACGGATGCGTGGATGGAAGGACGGACGGATGGATGGATGGATGGATGGATGGATGGATGGATGGATGGATGCATGGATGGAAGGACGGATGGATGGATGGATGGATGCATGCATGGATGGATGGATGGATGGATGGATGCATGGATGGAAGGACGGATGGATGGATGGATGGATGCATGCATGGATGGATGGATGGATGGATGGATGGATGCATGGATGGAAGGACGGATGGATGGATGGATGGATGCATGCATGGATGCACAGATATGTTCATGGATTCTGCTTTAGGACCACATCAGGCTTACAGTCACATGTTAGAAATAACTCAGCTTTGCTTGCAGGGTTTTGCAGGCTGAAATGTGTGATTGGACGTCAACAGTTTAAACTAAGCCGTTCGGATAAAACGATAAAATATCTGCAATTAAAGCCCAGGGATGTGTTGGAATTAAAGCTTTCAGTATCGTCCCAACTTCAGATTGGTTACAATTTTAATCCAGTTTCTAAATTTACAATAAAAATAAGTAAAAACCAGTAAATTTGTTTGAAAGCCTGGAGGGGGCAGTGTTTCTTCAGACATTTTAATTAGAAAGAGTTATAAACTGTTTTCTTTAGGTAGAAAATAAACTTTTCATCTGTTTAGCCTCTATGCTGACGGAAGGAGTCAAGACTCTTAAATCCATCATGTAAACTGAGATGAAAACTTTTAATATAAAAAGCTGTAAAATAAAGCAAAGCTCAGATGTCCATTCGTAGCATGTTTTACTCTAAACCTTCAGTTGCTAAGATGTGGATCCAGTCACCAGTCTGTCATGTTTCCAGATAACTGTAACAGCTCAGTTTGGCTTTCTTGGACACTGGAAGCAGAGTGAAAACCAAAGAGCTTACAGGAAAAAAGGGCAAAAGTTTGATGACCCAATAATGTGGTTCTGTTGGTATCTGTAAGCCGTGACAGGTTGATTGCTTCATCTGGGCTGCGGGTGAATCTTTGCCTCTAGTGGAGGAGGTCATGGGTCTTTTTCCTGGTGGATTCTAGTGTCATCTGCAGTAGTGAGGGCACCGCTTCAGTCTGGTAGAGTGGAAAGGTGAAGCTTTTGATTTACTGCTTATCTGACTTCCAATGTTCTCTGCTGGTCATCAGATATTGATCATGATTGAAACAACAAGATTCTGGATAAATGATTGGACTGAAATAAGCTTCTTAATTGTATATAGGAGATATTTCATCATTGGCTGCTCCTCCAGGTCAAAGGAGTCAGTTGAGGTGACTTGGGCATCGAAATAAGATGTATCCTGAACATCAGATGGACAAGTTTTTCCAGGACTGCCCATGGAAGGATTCATGGCTGCATGGATGGATAGGTGCATGAATGCATGAGTGCTTGGATTGATGAATGCATGAGTGCATGGATGCCTTGATGGGTGCATGAATGGGTGGCCTGCTTGGCTGGATGGAAGTATTGATGGATGACCGGACTTAGGGTGCATGGATGGTTGCAAGATAGATGGGTAGATTGATGCACGAGTCATTGAATATTTTTTTACGTTAATCCTGGTCTGTTTTGACCAAAACATTTAACAAAAAGAAAAATAAAGTTGTAAAAATCCCACCTATCCGATACCATTTTCTGAAATACAGGAGGGGATAAAAACAATGCTCCTGAGTACATCTGGTAAATCCTGCCTGATTGATGATGTTCTGGAGAAGTAGCGTCTATCTGAACACTGCGATGAAAGCAGGGGGGGAGGAAGGAACGACTAAATTATACATCTGGTCTAAAGATAGCGCTCCCTCGTCTGTGCCAGAATGAAATATTTTCCACTTTTCCTGCTGCATATTTAGGCTCCAACATTTTAAGTTTCACTTTGAAAAGTTTTGTCAGTATTTTACAGAATCTAAAATTATCTCCTGCTGTGATCTCAGCAGAGGAAGATGAAGAAGGAAACCATTACTCTTCAGATTAAGCCTTAGAAACGGGGCTCTCTCTGACTTCAGGCAGCTTCATGGGAAATTAGTTCATAATGATTATTTTATGGATGTGTTTAGGAGCAGATTGTCCGTCTTTAGGAACTCCAATGACCCAAATATGGAAGTTAACTAAAATCTCAAACATTCATTTATATGAATGTTTGAGACGCGTTTCTGTTGAAGGACAACTGACACGTGGCCTCTGGTCAGAGAAGAACCTTTAATTACTGAAGCAGTTCTCCTCCAGGCCCTCCAGGCTCTTGGTACTAATCAGTTGCCTTCAAATGGAAGGTTCTTCCACAGAAAATCAGCAGATCTCCACAATGCTTCATGCATCAGTTCAGAAGTGTGAGAAATATGGACTTTTTAACAGGAAAAATACTGTGCTGGAAATGTTGGCTGTACTGGTTTGTGAGTTTGTGAGTTTATCCACACCTCCAGAGCAGAGAAAATGTTTGTTGTTCTCTGAAACCGACCCAGAAATGTCGGACGCAGATGATGCTTTTAGCGGCTCTCTGTTCTTTGTGTCACTAAAGCAAGAAAGCTGTGTCTGCATTTTCATCTCAAAGTGCAGCTCGTTCCCAGTCTGGATTGGACCTTCCCGAACTGCCCCTCGTCACTGATCTGGTTGTGGTGCTCATGGACAGGAGGGTGTCTGGTTTGAGAAGCTCAGGGAAAGATGGATCAAGGCTTTCTTCGCACTAATTAAGGATCTGCTATAGTCTGTTTTGGTGAGAAGAAGCTGAGTTGAAAGGCTAACATCGGAGTTTAACGTTCATGGGCAGGAAAAAGGACCCATGCTGGGAAGCCAACCAGCTTGTTGACAGTTACAAAAAGCATCTGTGTCTAAATATTAGTGGGGGTGTATGCATAGTTTTGACCCAGTGTGGATTTTATAAACAAATCCTCTCGGCTGCTTCTTGTGTAGTTGTTCCACCACAGTTCAGAAACTAACTAAAGGTCCAGAACTGCTGATATTCATGCCCAGGATGGGTGGATGGAAACCTGGGACGGTAACTGTGTGGATGTTGCTCCTGTCGCCTGGAAACTCTGATCTCGCTCCTCTGATGTTGCAGTTTGACCGATGCTGTGGTGTGTCTGTGTCTCCGTCAGGCTGTACTGCTTGAAGATCTACGGCCTCTCGTCTCTCTGGAGGCTCTTCAGGGGGAAGAAGTGGAACGTCCTGCGGCAGAGAGTCGACTCGTGCTCCTACGACCTGGACCAGGTGACTTCTCCCACAACGTTCTCTCTCTAATGATTTTAACCAACAAGTTTGATCATGCTGAGGAAGAGGTTTTGTGATGTGCAATATGAACTTCAAATTCATCACATAATCAATTAAACGTCCTGATGGGATGAAGCAAGGATGATTTTTTTAATATTTCTTAGATTATTTACGCTTGTAGTTAATATTAATCACACTAAGGTTTATTTCCAAAAGATTTAATTAGGTAAAAACACAAAAACATGATGCTAACATTAAAGTTTTCTGAGTAAAACACTGAAGATTCTGAATATTATTTAGCCTAATTAAATGTTTATGTTGGATCCAGAGTTTAGTGCTCTCCCAGGAGTTTAAATAAAGGGTTTTACGGGCTAATTTCTATATCTTATATCTAATGTTAATCTGGGAGGAAAAGGTCTGGGAAAGGGGAAGAAAGGAAGTAACTCTGTGTTTTAAAGGCTGCCAGAGGCTCCAGAACCCTGAACCAGAAAACCAGGGGCAGAGCAGAAAAAGCACAGTTCCTGCTGTGGGTCAGACTACTTTATCTGAACCACTTGCCTTTCTGTTCTGTTGTTCTGCTTCAGCTACAACAGCGGTTCTATCTGCTCCCCGTTCGTTCTGTTTTTAGTTCAGCTGATCAATATTGTTCAAACTCAGAGATATGTATAGAGATTTGACTACAGCCTCTTAAAGGGCAATGATGCACTGGTTTATGCACCTGGAGGAGAAGAAGAAGACAAAGAACCAGTGGCTGGAGCCGTCACAAGAGCCTGGTCAGCCAATCAGATGAGGACTTTCGGACTTCAGGACGCACTTCTTGCGAGTCAGTCGAAAAGTCAAGTCAAGTTTATTTATGTAGCGCTTTTCAGCAACAAGGCACTCAAGGCGCAGTACATAAGAAAAAACATTACAATGATATGGAAAATCAAACAACAGAGGTAATTAAAAAATAAAGAGAATAGAATGATGAATAAGAAAAGGAAAGGAAAATTGGACTGAAAACTTAACTAATAATGTTTAGATGGCCCAGTCAAAGGCCACTCTAAACAAATACATTTTTAATCTTGATTTGAAGCAACTTAGGGTTTTCAGCGCTTTTACAGTTTTCTGTGGGAGTTTATTCTGTCTAGATTTTAGTGGAGGTCTAGTCCAGAACTAAAGGCTGCTTCTCCATGTTTGGTTCTGGTTCTGGTTCTGCAGGAGTAGATTTGAGCCAGAAGACCTGAGAGGTCTGGGTTGGTTGATCCACTGACAACAAGTCTGTAGTGGGTATGTATTTTGGTGGGGGGGCTAAGCCATTCTAGTGATTTATGTACTAACAGAAGTAATTTTAAAGTCTATTCTGCTGAGCTACAGGGAGCCTATGTAGGGACTTTAGACACCCGGGGCTTAAAAAAGTGAAGGGGAGAGCATGTGCATTCGCACTTTCTTAGTTCTAGTTCTAGTAATAGGGCAGCAGCGTCTGGATCACCTGCAGCTGTCTGATCCCGTTTTGTGGCAGACCTGTGAAGACACCTTTGCAGTAATTAATTCTACTAAAAGAATGACAGCATGAATTAGTTTTTTCAAGGTCGCTGCTGAGACATTAGTCCCTTATTAATCCTGGAGATGTCTTTTAGGTGATAGAAGGCCGACCTTGTTACTGTCTTCATGTTCCTCTGAAGGTTCAGGTCTGAGTCCATCACTACACCCAGGTTTCTAAGCTGACTGGGAGTTTCTAGCTGTATTAACTGAAGCTGTGTGCTAACTTTTAAACGCTCTTCCTTTTGGTTCCAAAGATTATTACTTCAGTTTTGTTTTGATTCAGCTGAAGAAAATTTTGGCCCATCCATCCATTGATTTCTTCTAAGCATTTACCCAGCGCTTGAATGGGTTCATAGTCATCTGGTGACATCGTAACGTATAGCTGTGTGTCGTCTGCATAGTTATGATCACTTACGTTGTTGTTTATTAAAATGTTTTTGGTCCCTACTAAATAGTCACACTCTGTTTTAATCTTTTAGCGATGATCAACAGTTCGTCAGACATTATGAGGTTGGTTTAGTAATTTTCAGTCCTGAGTGTTTTTGTGTCTTTGTTGCAGCTCTTCATTGGAATGCTGCTGTTCACCATCCTGCTGTTCCTGCTTCCCACCACAGCGCTCTACTACCTGGTCTTCACCCTGGTAAGAGAAGCTGAGGCAGGGAATTAGAAATGTTTTTATCCCAATGATTCTCGCTTCGAATTACAGTTTTAATGACCTACACTCCGATTTCACTGAGGTCTTTAGTGAATGATGTTTTATGTGATTATAAATAAATCAAACCGCAGCCGTCTCTCTTTTCCTGTCCAGCCCTGGAGAGTTTTTGTGGTTCTGGTCCAGTCAGACACAGTTTGTTTTAACTGGAATCCAGTTAACTGAATCTGCTGCTGTTTGGTGCTCTTCAGTGGTCCACTCAGGACCTGATTGGATCATAAAATTAATGTTTATCCCAGAGGACAGCTTTGGAAACTATTCACATATCTTTTCGTTTGTTTTTTAGCTAATTAGGTCGTTTTATTTGCTGGTTTTCTCAGAAAAGCAGAATCTTTTTATAAAACTGTGGGGTTGGTTTGTTTTTCACACCTCTGTGTCTCCATGTGTTGGGCAGCTGCGGCTGGTGGTGGTGCTGTTCCAGGGCGTCCTTCATCTCAGCGTGGACTTCATCAACTCCTTCCCTCTGTTCGCCATGGCTCTGCGGATCTGTCGGCCATACAGACTGGCAGGTAAATCCCCTCATCTGACCCGATCCTAATCCTGATCCAGAACATCTAAAAAGCCAAAACTTCCTGTATTCATTTGTTCTTAGCTGAATCTTGGAGTCTAGTAGCTGGATCAATTTATTGAAAGGATTGGAAAGATATCAAATTGGGTTTTAGATTTTGCAGAACTGGAAAGTTTCCAGAAACGGGAACACAAATGTTTTTCTGTTATCTGCTGAGATATTAGAACGTTCCCATGAAGTCACGCTGGAAAACTGTGTAAAGCTGCTTTTTTTTCTCCATTTGCAGAGGGGGTAAAGTTCAGAGTGCTGTGTGAGGAGCCCGGCACCGCCCTTCACCTGCTGATGGAGGTGAGAATTCCCATGCCGTCCCTGTTTGAAACTCTGTCATAGGACATTGGCTGGTGTCTCTTTCCTCACGGTGTGGTTCCTCCTCAGATTAACCCTCTGAAGTGCAGCACAGTGGTCCAGACCTACCGCACCCCGACCTACAGCTGCTACCCCAGAGACTCGTGGGCCGCGCTTGTCAAGAAGCTGTTCGTCGGGGAGCTGATTTATCCCTGGAGACATAAAAGCACCAAGACCGACTGAAGGTCCGACCCAGAGAGGAGGGGGTGAAACTGTGAAGTATTCTGGAAAGCTGGAATGATTAATTATGAGCCCAGAAACATAAAACACAGAAATATAAACACTCATCCGTTCATTCCATCTTTAATACTCCATATTTTTCATTTTTGTCCATACTTATAAAAGATGTGAAACTCTCCTCCATGTAGTTTAAATGCTAAAGAGTCCTTGAACAATAATGCTTTTTACATTTAATTTCCTCCTGATGTGATTAAAATGAAGGGAAATTAAAGGATTTTTTCCTAATAGAACAAATGTTGCAGATTTAGCTGAAAAATGTTTTAAAAATAAAAAACTGATGATTTCTGATTAGAAATGAATTGAGGTCCGAGTTCAGGCAAGTTCTTCTAGTTTTTAGTTCTTTAAAAGGACCAAGGCACACATATTTAGATCCATTTTAATATTTTCTTTACTTAAAAGTTATATTTTCACTGGAACACTGAGAGATTGGTACCAACAGCTTTTTCCAACTGTTTGCTGCTTTTCTATCATTCTGTCCTCTTCAGCTCGTCTCAGCCAATCAGAGGCCGGGAGGGCCTGGTCATGTGACACAACACTAAACGTTTTGGAACAAATCAGTGCAGTTCATGATCTTCACTCTTCTTCGTCGCAGTAATGCGCTGAAAAATGTAGTAAGTTCAACTTTTAATTTGCGTAAATTCATTCAGTGGAGGAACAAAATCCTAGGTTACAAATGACCCGTTCAATAGTTACTGGCAACCTTAACAAGTCCTTTTATTTATAATTAAGATGATCAGTGTGTCTAGGAACCTTTAACTATTGATCCCCAGGATATAAATATGACGTGGCACAGAGGCCCACGTCTCTTAGCCACTGTTCAAGAGGGGAAAGACAAAAGAACATGCCATTCCAGTAATTCAGATGTGTGTTGATCTTCATGTGAAGACATGGTTACAAGAAAAAAGCCACTCATCTAACACCTGCCCAAATCTAGTCAAAGCATCCATTAAAAAGTTTTTAAAAACTTCTGAGTTCAACTTGGCATCATGCACAGTGAGGAGGAACTTCTCTGGAGCTCACTGTCAGAGCAAAGAGTGGCATCTTGGAGTCCCAAAGTCTCCATAACCACTGTTAGATACACATGCATGCATGGAAATAAAGCTATTCCTGGTGGAGGATCTATGATGCTGTGGGCCTGTTACTCTTCCAAAGGTCTAGGTAACCTTGTTAAAGTTCATTGCATCATGAACTCTTTAACATCATCATTTAATATCAGGAGATTTTGAACAAAAACCTGGTGTTCTTTGCTAGAAAACATCCACTTAGAAATGTGTTTTACATGCTCAACAATAAACTAAACACAAAACATTTTAATAAACCAAGTAAAGTAGTCTAATGTCTGTTGAAAGGGGATCTGTAAATTATTGTGGACCTGAAAAATAAAAATGGTCTCAGAGCCTGCCCGTTAAAAAAACAGCATAAAATGTCCTAAATTTAAAATTAAAAGCAAAAACATGGTGGATAAAAGGTGAAAACTTTCTGTCGCACCTTATATTTTCCATTTTAAGAAGATTTTAATTGCACTCTGACATTTTTTAGGCATGTATCTGCATCAACCGCCTGTTCTGGCAAGCTGTTCTTGTACTGTGGTCGAGGTCCGTAAATGGCCCCCGGGCCACACCTTGGACACCCCTGATCTAGAGAGATTGTACAAAGAAGAAAGGTCAAATATCTCTCTGCATGCTCCAACCTTATGAAGTGTTATACAAAGAGCTAACCTGTTGTACAAAGTTATATGGTGCCAGTGGTGTTGCGAAATAAAATATGGGATTTATCTCTCCACTGGATAAATATTCAGATCAAAAGTTGGATTTTTCATATGTTTTAGTTTGAGATTATCCTGCTGCAAAAAAGGAGAAATTAATAACTATTGATTGTAATTTATTGTAGTTCCAAAACATAAAAAGGGTCGGGCATACAGGTTCCTAATTCTTGGAGTTGTTTTCTTAGTTACTCAGTTTCTGAGTAGAAGTTCCTGGATGTCTATGGATCTTTTTATCTATGCTGATAAATGCAGAAACCTGGTTATTGTCTGTGAAAATGTCACTTAACGCTAAGTATTAAAAGTTAACAGACTTCTTGCAAGTCAAAAGCCTTAAGTTTAACATTTGTTCATTTGTATCGTTTAGTTTTTTTTACTTTTATTTTTCTTCCATTTTAATTGTTTGCTTTTTAAACCTAAAAATTTGAGCCAGGAACTTTCAGACGAAGATGTGGAGGAACCCTGTGGTGGGAAAGCCGCTCCAAGACCTGTTCTGGTTCATTCTGCTGCTGATGGGATGCAGGGTTGCTGCATTATTCTCAAATTTAACTCTTGTTCCTGCAGCAGAACCAAGTGGTGCCAAACTGTTAGATGTTTTCTTAAAAGGAATGATGATTGCAAAAATGATGTGAAAAGGACTTCCCTCCACTCCTGATGTTAACATTCAGGCTGTTTCAGGGGTTGGTTTGGAGTGAATACTCCAGTACTCCAGTAGGAGGTGATGGAAACCTGAAGGATCATTCAGTATCTTTCAGCTGTTAACTGGAATCCAGAACTTGTTCAGTCCTGCGGTCAAACTAAACTAACTACTGAAAAAGATTTTTTTATTGAAAAAAAGGAGGAGGATATTTAATGTTTCAAACACGTGCTGAAGCAGCGAAGGTGCTCCTTCTGTTAGAAACATTTTATTTCTCACCTGGAACGTCGCATTTTTTCTTCTTTGAACTCCTAGTTTGCTTTACATGATGTTTAAATTCGTTCCCTCATCTTCATCGAGTAGCACCAGAGGTTCTCAGCCCTCCAGGTAAACAGATGTTAACTGCTGACAGTAAATGAAATATTTAAATTTATTTTACTGAATTATAGAGCTGAATTATTTAGCTTTACCTTCTTCAGATTATGCAAAGCTTGTCCTCTTTGGTGTTGTGTATAATTAATCAATTACTCTAACGTAATAAACGTATTTTAAATAAATATTCATTTTTGTCTTGTTTTTCTATGACTAACAGTTATTATCCTGGTAAATTACTGTTACAGAACAAGAAAAATCATCAGGAATCAGAAGGCAGAATCTTTTTCTGCCGCCTTCAGTAATATGAGTGATATGGCTCACCACCCAGGGTAGCACTTCTTCACAGGGTGGCATGAGTCTTTGAAAGAAAAAAGTTATTAATTGCACCCGGACTATTTTTTCTGTTGCTGCTTGTTGTCATGACCAGTCTGTGGGGTTCTTGCACGAATGCTGCCTTGGATGAGGTGCAGTGGACCTTTCCATCTGCACCTTATATGTATTCATTGGATAGATGTTCTGGGTGCAAAGCCAGGGGCTCATCCAGGATGCCATTTATGTGAGGTCCTGCAAAGCAATAATCAAAGCAAAGGGGGGCAATTTGGAAAAATATAAAACAAAAAATGTTTTCAGTTATTTCTTTATTTTTTGTTTGCTACATAATTCTACATACTTTTGCTTCATAGTTTTGGTGTCTTCACCATGTATCTACAATGTAGAAGGTAATAAAAAATAAACTTCTAAATGACAAAAGTGTGTCCAAACATTTGACTGGTTGTGTATTTCCTGAGATTTTTCTGCTCAGCACAGAACGTCTGATTCATTATTTGCTCACTCAGAAAAATCAAGCAGGTATGGAGAGTAAATAATAAAGCTGTTACCAATCTAACTGCAGCTTAATTCCTATATTTTCCTTCAACAGTCTTGTTCAAGCTGCCTCTGTCAGCACAGGTTTGCATGGTTTATTCATTATATGTGTAGGTGTTCTGGCAGAGCTGAAGGTAGAGAGATGAGTCATGATGATATAAATACTGAATGCACACAGGTGGAAGCTTACGCTCCATGTGGGCCCACCACCAGCAGGTAGGTACGATGAGGTCGGGTGCTATCTGAGCTGGGTGGCAGGCGAGGGCAATGAGCCTGGGCATGCGGATTCCCCGCCATCATAATCTGGCTCTACAAATATGGGGTGTCGCCTCACTGGCTGCAAATGCGTTGGACCAATGTGTGAAGTTAAGAGATACCAACTAGATTGGAAAGCTGAGGGGGATAGTGTGGAAGGAACATTCTGAGCATCTCCTTAATCAATCCCTTCCAAGGAGAAGGTAAGAGTTGAACACTATGGCAGAGGATCCTGAGGTAGTTTTAAGGCTCCGTGGCAGAGCAACACCAGTACAGGAGAGCTGCCTGTTGTTACTTTGGCCACCTTCAATGGGACTTAGAAGGTTAAGGCAAACAAATTAGCTTCTGATGTAGAGCTAATAACTACTCAACACCCAAAAAGATGAGATTTACAAGAAATCAGTCTTTGTCTGTTGAGAAGTGTGGTGGAGAAAACTGCCATTAGGAACTGAAGTAGATGATCCCATCAGAATCAGCTTTACTGGCCAAGATTTTTTGCACAGGCGAAGACTTTGACTTCAGATTCACGTGCTCACAGTGTACAGCCATTATGTATATAAACTTTAGAGGAAATAAAATAGAAGCTAAAAAAGTATGTACTTGTATCTGTATGTATACCCAATGTTTATTCCCCCCTTTTTTTAAATAAAGACAGGTTGTGGTACACAGCAGATTAGCTGACTACTCAGGCTATAAGGTGTTCATTGTGTTCATCAGAGAAACAGCCTGGGGAGGAAACTGTCTCTGTGGCGCCAACCCGAAAATAAAAGTCTAGAGATGTTAGCTGCTCTATCCCTGACTACCTGTACAAGTCCTGGATGAAGGGGAGGTCAGCCCTGATGATCTTCGTTACAGAGATAATTAGGTGTTGCAGTCTGGACCTGTCCTGTTTTGTGGGTGAGACAATCTACACAGTTATGGATGTGTACAGGACAGACTGAAACATCTGGAAGTTGCTGGACTCAAACCTAGGAGCACATGCTTGCTGCCTAAGCGGTTAAACAAAGTGAGCCAAACTAGCGTGTGCTAGTGGTTCTTTATGCTGCCTTCATTTACCTCTGAAGTTGGAGCTTTTTGTCAGGAAGTGACATCGGACCCAACTAAACCAGGGTTAAAAACCTTAAAACTGGAAGTTTCCAAGGTAGGATGAAAACCCCAGTGGGATGTGTTAACTGTGCTCAGCGACCATGCTAACTACTAGTAGCAATACAAGCTAATAACATTGAATTTCTCTGATTTTTGTATTACTCAAACACTGTAGCAGCAGTTTTACTAGAGGAGGTTTTCTGGTACTGTGTGTGTGAATGGTTTAATTTAATGCAAACTAGTATGGCTGCTTTGCATTACCTTGCATAGCAGCCATGCAGTGCATATAGATAAAAAAAATATATATATTTGCTGTTATAACAAGCTTACAAAGTCAAAGCCCTCTTGTAGCACTAGGAACTGTTGAATGGTGGTATACATACATACATACATACGTACATATTAATCATATTTAATATTAATTAAATAATCCAGTTCTGTGTTATATTAAAGAGCTGGTGATTCCATGTGTTCCTAACAGAGCACTTTGCTCCTATATTGCAGGTTTACTATTGGTTCCTTGTTGAGCCACATGACAGTCAATCGTGGATCCGGTTCTGCAGGAGTTCTAAGGGAGTCATTCCTCCCCACTGTCACCCTGTTCTTGCTATAGATACTAAATTGCAGATGAGGCAAGATTCAGTGGAATTAACTGGTTTTCATATATAGGCAATATTTGACTAAGTGGGCTGAATCTGATTCCTTCGAATCTCATTTTTATTTGTTTGAATTTGAGTTTTTATTGGATTGAATATGAATGTGACTCAGGTGAATTTTATGGTTGCAACAGGAGTTTTTTTTATTAAAATGCTCTGTGATCAGGCACAATAAAAATACATTTAATGGAATTATGATCTCCTTTGTTTAGAATTTATCATATTTCATGGTGATAATGGTTATTAAAAGTAGATAGTTGTTTAATGAGCTGAAAAATGAAGAATGGTTAGAATAAAATAATCTAAATAGGGTCCTAAATGACCCTGTAGAACATCATGTTTATTCACATGATGAGATATCTTCTTCTTTGTTCTAACAGCATTCTGAGAAGAATGGAGCATCTTTTTGTCCACATACCCCCTCACCATCTGCGCATTGTTGACAACAATTTGTGATAGACATACCTCTTAGCCAATGGACGTGGCTGTGTGTTTCCCCCGCGAACTTAGCGTCCAATCACATGCATGAAGGGGCGGGGCGTTGGTTGTGAGTAGGCGTGGTTAGAGTGGTGTCGGGAGAGCGGCGGAGCAGCGAGCAGCAGTGTTGTTGTGGAGCTTTGAGGAGGAGGAGGAGGAACATCTGTGATTATGACAGAGAACCATGAATAGAAATGGAAACATCGCGGGCTGAGATCACTGACTGCAGCCACACGGATTTAGACTGGATGCAACAACCCTTCGGCTGCATGATTTCCGGGCATTTCTCCGGTGACGGATTGTTTTTTTCTCGGACTAAATGAAGAAAAGGGGGCCTGAAATTATACAGACGTTGGGGGAAGTTGGGCTAGCTGGAAAAAAGCCGTTACTACTCGCTGAAATAGCGCTGCTCTAAGTATTTTAGATAAATTTCAGAATCACATTTGAACTCATTAAGTTTCTTATCCTGAAGCTGTCTCTATGTAAATTGTATTTTGAGTGAAAGCTGCTGTGGCAGAGCTAGGCTAGCTCGCTAGCTCCCACGCAGAGCTAGCTTCTTGTTGCTAAGAAAGCGTCTCTTAAATGAAAAAAGACGACTTTGCTTCTGGTTTGATCGCTTTCAGCGGACAATGAGACGCGTTTTAAAACAAAGCATATGAGCTTTAAATCGTCACAAAGCTGTGACACGTTTATTAAAACTGCAGACATGGTTTTGCTCCTTGTATAGAGTTTCGACTGGATTCACAGAGTAATTATCAGTTCCTTCAGTCGGTATTTAAAGGCAGACTCAGCTTCAGTTTGTGATTACATAATGTCTTAACCATTAGTTGTTTGCGTGGGATTTTTTTCTCCCAGTGTGCACTATTTTAAATCAAGCTTTACAATATTGAGCTCATTTATGACACCCGCTTTATTTTAAAGCTGTTGCCAGAAATATCGAACTGTTCAGCGGGCAAAACAGAGGCTACCCCTGCTGGACCCATATCCAGGTAGTTCATGGCATAACAGACTGTGTTTTGGATCAAGCCAGGCAGAAGGAAAGAACATATAAGGGTGGGAAGTCAGCCTCTTGGGCTTGGAGGTGAAGATGGGCAGCCAGGGCAGCCCGGTGAAAAGCTACGACTACCTGCTGAAGTTCCTCCTAGTGGGAGACAGCGACGTGGGCAAAGGGGAGATCCTGGACAGCCTGCAGGATGGATCAGCAGAGTCTCCGTATGCTTACAGCAGCGGTGAGTCACAGCTGGCTCTCTGATGCTTGTTTACCCTCATTTATGATGAAAAGTCCTGAACATTCGTGCTGTGTGTGGAGATCTCAGCGGGTTCTCCTGGCTGTCTGTATAAGGTCACATTCAGTGGTTCACAGTGGAGAAGTCTAAACAAAGCCTTTCATTGAGCTGTCAGTGAAGCACATGATGCTCAGGTTGGGCAGCTGCCTCTGAAAGAGTTTCCTCAGTTGCTGTAACCTGAAAATTAGTCGTCAAAAGAGGGTGAAATTTCCACCTGATCAGAGTCGGCTTTATTCACCGAGTTTGTGACACAAACAATGAATCTGACTTCAGTTCCACGTTTGTTTTTATGACGACATTTTAAATATACATTTATATAAAAAGGGAAATCATTTTTTGTGTAACTATTTATGTAAACAGTGTTTTACTAAAGAGAAAGACATGGCTGATTTATTGCAAACATGCATGGTACCGACCTGGGACGGTTAAGTGTTCATCAGAGCGATGAAACGGTCCCTGTGGCGACTGGTACAAACCCGGGTCAATGTTTGCAATCAACCCAGGAAAGAAAGATGTTCACATTGTTTAGAGACGTATCGCGAGTTTGTTAGCATGAAATTCGCAAACTTTCTTAGATATGATATCGAATGTTTTCCTGTTGTCATAAAAATACGATGATAGTTTGAACTAGTTAGTCCAAATAAGACCAAAAATCATGTAAATCATTCATTTTATAATTCAGACGAGATCTCAGAAACTCACAGGAGCTCGAGAAAAGCAGACGCTGATGGATCAGTTAGACCCAGGCTTTAAAAATCTGTTGGCTGATTTTTATCAGTAAAACTGGATGATATGAACCTTCTGGCAGCTCAGAAGGCAGTTAAAGCATTAAGGAATGCAGTGAACAGCTGGAACACAGCTGGACAAACACTCAGACTAATTAGTCTTAATTCCTCCTCATTAAGTCACTGATGTCAGAGTTTTAGGTGCAGAAATACGTGCCGACTCCTTACGGTTTAGATGCTGCTGCAGATGAGTCATTCTTCAGATTCACCTCTCCTCCTTTCAGCAACAGTTCATAAAAAATACATCAGTCAGCAGAATGACCCCTTTTTTCTGCAGCGCTGATCTGGTCAGAGCCGCCGAGGGGTTAAGCTGCCTGTTGGCACAAGGAAGCCGTGTGGAGACCGTCCCTCAGGTCCCGTGTTTGCACACACACACACACACACGTGTTTTCTGGAGGGCAAACAGCATCTGAACATAGAAAAGGCCTCAGCTGAACTGCTCTGTTTTTTCAGGCTACTGCCACTTTTTATTTTAGTTTTGTCAGGTCATCTGGTAGCCTAAAATCCTGAGCTAACAGAGGATTATCATTATGCTCATGTATTATGAGTGATGGTTTAGCTATGATTGATAAATGCACAATCTTTGGATTAAACTGTGGTTTCACATGTGTAGCACTTTGAAAGTGTTTTCTTTTGGTTACTATTAGAGAAAATTCCCTAAAAATGGGAGAAGATATTCCTGTTTCCAATCTTTTTAGATAAAAATACTGACTATATGTTGTAGATAATTTCCCCCTTCCTTGTTTGCATTTCACATTGAGTTCAGAAAGTCTCTGCATAATTTCCCTATTCCAACACATGACTAAAAGTACCAGAACAGAAACCAGATCAGCATCTAAACCCAGCAGGAAGCAGTGAGATCAAACGGCTTCATTAAATATGGAAGGTTGGCTGAACGGATCGCAGCTGAGGACACTCACAGAGGCGCTGGTGCAGGCAGCAGCTTTGCTATTGATTTTCATCTCTTCACCAAAGAAGGTGTGTGTGTGTGTGTGTGTGTGTGTGGGAATCCTTCTGTGAGCAGATTCTGATTGGTTGAGGCTATGATTGGGGAGCCAGTTGGACAGGATTGGCTGAGACGTATCCCTCTAAGCATCGAGTGCTTTATTGATTATTGATCAGTGCCTCTGGGTTGGTGAAAACATCTTTGTTGCAGAAAATAAGACACATTTATTTTTTCCCCCAGCCTCAGTGTTATTTTAAAGCTGAGGAGGCTTTAAAATATTAAAGCCTAATGTTAAAATGTTTGAAAATGAGTCGTTTCTACATCGTTGCCAATAAGATGTTACTTAGAGATGCACCAATCAGCCTCTTCCTGGACCATACTGATTTCTCAGGTCTGACCTGCTTATTCTGGTTTGTTTTATGTGCTGCAGGTGTTTTGATGGCGATAGTAGTTTTAAATCCAAAAGAAAATGAATGGACGGAAAAGGTTATTCCTATTTATGCATCAAATGTCCCTATTCTGATCTCTGGCCAGTTAACTGGTGCGTTTATATGTTAATATGTTTCCAGAAGCTCTACAGTCTACATGTTTTACTCTTAAACCATTAATGTATTATATCTTTACTTGAATCTTTGTAAAATTCAGAGATAATTTTGTGACAGAAATAAGAGTTTAGCTCCAACACTTGAAGCTCTCAAACAGCTTCAACCTTACTGTCCTTGGAAAATGTCCAGCTCTCTGATTTTATTTTGGCTGCAGACCCGATTTTGATCCATCTTGGAGCCTCCAGACTTGGTATTGACAACAATGTGGATGCAGCATAAACCCTCGCTTCATCAGAAGACATGGATTCAACCAGGTCGTAGAAATATTCCTTCGTGGTTTTGGTCCATTTTGGCACACCTGCTGCAGATTAGTCTGCTGAACATCCAGAATCCCCTGTTCCACCACATCCCAAAGATACTCCTTTGGATTTGGATCCTTTGACTGTGGAGGCCACTGGAGTATGGGAAAGAAACCAGTTTGAGATGTTTTTAACTTTATGACATGGTGCATTATCGTGTTGGAAGCAGCCATCAGAAGATAGACACACAGCATCAGACTCAGACGGGCTGTGAGGTTCAAATGATGCTCAGTTGGTACAACACCGGCCAAAGTGTGCCGAGAAAACATTTCCCACACCAGTTCACCACCAGCAACCAGAGCTGTCTTTACAAGGCAGGATGGATCCAGGCTTTACACCAAATTCTGACCCAACCATCTGACCTGGCTGCTAGAAATCAAGCAAGGTTTTTCGGATCTGTTATTATCCAGTTTTGGTGAGCCGGTTTGAATAGTTGGCTTACTGTCCTGTTGTTAACTAACGGCAGTGGCATATGGTGTGGTTGCCTGCTGCTGTAGCCCATCTACTTCTAGGTTTAACGCGAGCTGCAGTTTCCTTTTGATGATCTCTAGCAGCAATGAATGGAGTTTATTACAGGTCACAATGTGGGTTTGTATGAAGCTGACTACAGTGGTCTGATGATGGAACCAGGGGAAACATGCAGGCATCTACACAGAAGCTGTCAGATGCTTGGGTAGCTGCCTGGTGTAAATGGTTCCACTTACGCCCTCTGGTGGCCATTCAGGATGAGTTCAGATCAGTGGTCTGTATGTGGACCAGATTAGATCCAAATCAGAACTTTCTCAAATATGGATGCTCATGTTTTACATCTGTGGGGTCTTAAACTAACCAGTAAATGTTCCTTCAGGCTTTCAGCAGCATAAATAAAACATGTTCAGTTAGTTTTCTACCAAAAATAGCTAGCACCGCCCCAAACTGCTCCAGGAAACATCAACCAGTACGATGCAGTTAAACACAATATTTTTATGATCTCTCCCAGTGATCCCAGTAGTGTTCCTGATGCATACCAGCAAATATTCCCTCAGGGTCAGCTTGGCTTGGTGCGCCGTTGTTCAGTCGTAGATTGAGATGTTGCTTGGTGGCATTTATCGCTGGATGCAGGCCCACTCACTGATAACCCCCCCATACTGCTGTCCTGGAGGAAAAGAGGGGCTTTGGTGGGTTTAATTGAGAGCTGGGAGTGAAATCAAAAGCAGAACGTGGTCTAATCCTCTTTACAGATGCAGCCAAAAACACACCGTCTGTTCTCAGTTCAGCTGTTTATGAAGTCGCTCCACTTTTCCTCCATTTCTTGTCTTTCTTGACTTTTCTTGACTTTCCTGAGAATCTGCACCGCTTGATTCCAGATTTTGTTCTTCAAGATAGACGTCTCCTTCTCAGGCTGTGAAGAACTCCATCCTGTTCACATGGAACATTGATTTAATTTATTACCACACATGGTGGAGGCAGAGAAACCACAGAAGACATTTCTGTACTGGGGTTCCTGTTCTATAGAAAAGGCAAAAAGGATTATGCAGAAATTTATATCTTCCTCATTGATTTCTGATGAGAAACATTATTAGGTTCATAAAATCACAACATTTTGATCTGTTTAATCAAAAGATGTGCCTAATAAAAGTATTTAAATCAAATTTCTTGCATTTTTTTCCTTTTCAGCTACTGTACGTCTAGAGTTGTAGATCAGTGGTTTTATTCATTTCCATGCAAATGAAAAAAGTTTCAAACGTTACGTTAGGAACAAAACGTCTGGCCACTCAAACTCTTTATCAGTTCATCTACGGTTTCCCACAGCAACTTGTTGTTTAGCACTAAAAGGTCACTTCAAGCTAATGCTACACATGTGCTGGCTGGAAGGGGAAGTTGAGATACTCCCTACCAGATTCCAGTATCCAATCAGAAAGCGGCAACTGTCAAACTGTCTTTTAATTGCCACAGAAGAAACCGTCCAGAGCATCCGAGCATGTGTGGTCTGGCTGCTGACTCCCTGCTTGGGCTGTCTGTCATAGCCGTAGTATGAAATTTGTGGCATCCTTTTCTCTCAGGTTTGTTGTTGCTTCCCTTAAATCCAAGAATCCAGTTTCATATTCCGGGTGCGAAACGTTTTTCCAACAGAGAGTCTACTTTTGGTCATGCATTCGACATATTCTCGTTAAAAGTTTATTTTAATTAGAAGAAATAATCATTCTGGGATTACTGTGAGAGTTCTCCAGCCGGTACGTCATTATCCATATGCAAGTACTTTCTGCTTTACAGGGAGCACTTCTTTGGAGGTCTTTAAAATTACTAATCCGTTTTTAAGATTGCTTTATTTTTGCATTTAAAAATGTCTAAAGTTTAAAATAGGCACTAAGTTAAATCAGCTCCTTGCAGATCCAGTCTGAACTCGGTCCGTTTCACACAGCTTTACGTTCATCTATAAAACAAACGGAGCGTGCCAGCCTCCTGAATGGAAGCAGCACTTCCAGTGAAGACATCAGAGAAGAATATCGATTATCTAGGATTTTTAAGTGAGGTCCGGCATCAAGAGGAAAGAAAGCACTTGGAACGCCGCCCTGCACTCACTCCAATTCAATTAGGGCTCCGAGCTCAGCACTTAAAGTCAGCTGCAGCTTTAAGTTGCCTGGAAATTGGAAGATGTTGCTAATGCCGTTCACCAGCAGCTGTGACGCATCAGAGCCCGATGCAGTGGAGTTTTACACTGATTTTTACTGATTTGCACCAGTTTTACTGGTGCCACTTTTCATCCTGGTAGACATGTGTCTAACGAGGAGGTCCCTCCAGGGCCTTCGTTATGATTCCTCATGCATTATTACGTTGATATGGTAATAGTTTATGGAGGAAACAATCTCAGAGGATCTGAGGGTTGAACTGACAGTTCTCAGTAAATCTGAGAACTATGAACTCTGTGACGTTTTTCTCCATCAGAGCTGTAGACTTTTGCACCGACCTTCATAATAAAAACTGTTCCCTTTTAGCAACCTCTTCCTCTTCTTCTTCCTCCAGCCTCATTTAAACAGATAACCCAGTCAGCTCACTTTGGGAGGCAAATTTACCTGTCCTCACTCATAACAATAAATACTATGTTGTACTAAAAACTAAACATAGACTTTGATTTATCTGAACCTCTTTAAACGCATCAGAGATTTTGTCCTTTTTCTGGTCGCTAATTTATAAAAATCTGACCTCATTGATTTTCTAGATGAGTTGATAGAACTCTATTTATAATATATTTATAGCAAAATAAAACAATACATTTTCATAAAAATTACCTAAACTTACATTGTTTCGTTCTCTGCCTCTCTGGAAATCTGTAAATACAGGATAATCCTCCAGGCTATGGGACGGAGGCACAAAATGAACCACAACTCAACACAGCAAATATATAATTTACTCTGTAACAAGATGGATGTTTGCATACATGAAAATATAAAGTAATATGTACCATATAACAAGATGTCCAGTTCAGCATAAGAGAGGAAACCCTCTGATGTGTTTTTATGTTAGGTTATTAAATCAGTCATTCTTTCATTGTGACCATAAATTGAGCTTAAGCTTTTTTTATTTGTTAGGACCAGAGGCGGCGTCACGTTGTGTTGTTCATAGAGAGCAGCTGATGTTACACAGCTCTGCAGCTAAACAGAAGTTCACATATATTTGGAAAACAATTACAGCAAGATACTAACATTAGTGTTTTATTAATTAGCACAGTTAGCTTTACTAATCCGTCCGTGTGCTCTTTGGAAGGATAAAAGACGACATCTTGTTCACTCACACTGAAAATATCTGAGTCTTACTCACTCTGTACAACCATCCAAACCTGTTGGGTTTTTAGATAAACATCTTGTCCCTGGTTGGGGACGGAGGCTCTGCTTTGCACCTGTTTATCCTTGGGTGTTAATGCACTTCATAAAACCCGCAGGAACACGTTGGTGCGTGCAGCAGGTGGAGGTGAGGCAGTCAGACAGGTTTAACTGCCTCTGTTCCAATGAGTCAGCAGCAGTGAAAGTTTAGAAGAAGGGCAGCATTAACATGCGTCACACGCCTGGACAACACGGACATTTGCTTTGGATATTTCAGCTTGTTGAGTTTTGTTGTAGAAAAAATTCTTTTACCAAGACAGAGACTGATGATTGTCACTCAGAATCAGCTTTATTAGAATCTTCCAAGAGAGAAGGATTTTTACAGCATTGGAGATGTGGTCAGTAGTGCTGCCAAATTGTTCTGATTAGACAAAGCAAAGGTTCTCCTTATGAGCTACAACAGTTTTCAAGGTAACTCTCATGAGACCCAGAGAGACGAGGTCCCAGACATAATCTTAACAGTGTGGCAGACATATTATCTCACACAGGTGCAAGGAGAAGGCTGAGAAACCATTACTCTAAGACTATATAAGAGAAGAATGGAACAACACTGAGGGGTTCTAATACTTTTGTCAGTTCCTGTAGAGCATCAAGGAGCAAATCAAGCAAGGCACTAAAATTTCCATAACAGTTTCCATCTGAATCTTCTGCTTCTGAACATTTTACGTCATGTTCCAACAAGGTTCTAAACAATGAGAACTGAGTCTTAATAACAAGCAGTCTACCTTGTTGACACATATTCTCTACAGTTCAACTGAAAAACAAGAAAAATCAAATCTAAAACATAACTAAACTAATGCCTTGAGGTTCCTGATCCAGTTTCAGCATTCAGTCCTGTTTGGTTCTAGTCTGTCTGTATCCCACATCTTGACCTGGGCCCTGTTCAGACCAGGTATGCAGAAAATAAAATCAAACTCACATGAAGGTTTTGGTTTCAAATTGTTTTTAATTTCATACACTTTGATTAAAACGGCAGATTCATCTGAAGAAAGGCTACCCCCGATGATCATGTTGCTGTTTTTATTGTGGGTGAAAAGTTCTTTAGGTGAATCTTGGTTGTTTTGAAGACATTTCACTTCTCATCCAAAAGGCATCTTCAGTTCTGAACATGGTTGGAAGTTATGGGCTTATAGGTTGGACTCAGAGCAATCATTAGTAGAAACGTTAAGGTCACTAATGGGGCCATTAAGGTCAGTATTTGGACACGTGATTCACTGGCCCTTCCCACTATTCAGCTCAGTGTTTGGGTCGTTCTTGCTTGAATATCCAAACATGTCCGTATCGATACCATGTAAGTTTATTCTGTGATATGTCGCAAGGTGCGAAATACTCAAAAATGGCTGGAGATAAGAGGCAGGGTTGCGGTGTAGGTGTTTAAAAAGATGACATCTGAGGCCACCTCCTCTGTTTAGTGTTGGGTTTTCATGTGTAACATATGCCCCTTTTCCACTAGTACCTAATCTAGTCGGGTCGGTTTAACAAGTGATGGGATTTAGAGACAAAACCAACAACAACAGCCTAGCCTGCTGCTCCGTTTATCACTGTAAGACTCGGAGGGAAAGAAGAGAACGAAGCATTGTGGATCAGTACAGGAGAGAGAGGGAAGCCATGCCGTATCAAAGGAAGGATATGAACTCGAGGATGTGTGAGGGTAAGCTAACGCTACCTAATGCTAGCCTGCTATAATAGTGCTCATGTTCACAATAAGCCCAGCGTAAAACAGTTTAACAGTTAAAAATATTCGTTACTGAATCATGCTGCGACTAGTGACGGCGCCACCTAACCAATCAGTAAGCGACATCTTCTGACGTCACGTTTTCAGGGTGACTCAGAACCACAAGCAACCAGGTACCAAAAATAGTACCGGTTACTTGGAACCGGTACTATTTTTGGTACTAGGGACTAGTGGAAAAGTGGAATTAAATGGCATCTTCCACTCCTCTCTCAAACCACCCGTCTTCCCAGTCCATTAGTGACCTTAATGGCTCTATTAGTGTGACTGTTCTGACTACAGTTTATAAGCCTGTTACTTAAAACCATAGACGCCACCTTTCAAATGAGAAACATCCTAAAGAAACGAGAGAAGAAGACCTGTTCCTTTAATTAGTTGAAGGTTGAGCTCACCTAAACAACCAGATTATTCTACCAGCACACCTGTATGGTCTACCAGCATAATACCTTTTTATAAAAAAAATCCTTTGAACAGATTTATACGTAGATCTATAATATGCAGAAAGGTTTAAGATGATTCATCACTTTGTTGCACTACAGCAGCTGGTATTTTAACAGAGGTGTGGACATTTTTTAGATGATTATAGCTTCACAATCAGTGGAGGTAGTCTTTGTGTCGTTGCTGAACAATCTGTCCTGTTGAGGTTTAATTGCTTCTAGTTGATGATGAGTCATTGTTTTCATCTCCTGTCTTCCTCTGACCGCACCGTTGTCTTCCTGACTGATGTCTCTGCTTTTCTAACAGCTGCTTCTGTCTGCTTTCTTTCCGTCTCTGTTCAGGTATCGACTATAAAACCACCACCATCCTTCTGGACGGCAGGAGGGTGAAGCTGGAGCTTTGGTGAGCACATACAGCCACTGACTGTTGCTGTTCTGTTTTCAAAACTGCAAGGAATGAAGAGGCTGGAAAATGTTCGTCAACAACAGGATATATGTTTAGCAAACAGATCATGTTTCTGGAGGAAATATCGTCTCGATCTCTCAGTAGAGGAGCCTGTGATTAAATCACTGTGCCGTTCTGTTTGTGCATACCAACATGGCCCCATGTGAAAAAGTAATTGCCTCCTGTACTTAATAACTGGTTGTGTTAATATTGGAAGCAACAACTGCTATCAAGTGTCTGTTATAACTGGCAATGAGTCTTTAACCTCGCTGTGGAGGAGTTCTGACCCACTCTGCTTTGAAGAACTGAATTAATTCAGCCACATCTGGAGGGTTTTAAAGCATGAGGAGCCTATTTGAGGTCATGCCAAAGCACCTAATCGGATTGGACTCCAAACATGGACTAGACCAATCCAAAACCTTCATTTTGGTGGTATTTAGCCAGTCAGTGGTGGACTTGCTGGTGTGCTTTGGATCATTCTTCTGCTGCATAACCCATGTGTGCTTAAGCTTAAGGTAACAAACTGATGGCAGGTTATTCTCCTGCAGGATCTTCTGCCAGAGAGCAGAATTTATGGTTCCATCAATTGCAGCAAGTTGTAGAAAAGCAGCCCTAGACCATCACACTACCACCACCATGTCTGACTGCTGGTATGATGTTCCTCTCTGGAAATGTTAGTTGCCCGCCAGAAGTAACATGACACACACCTTCTGAAAAGGTCCACTTTTGTCTCGTCGGTCTACAGAATATCTTCCCAAGAGTCTTGAGGATCAAGATGTCTTCGGCAGACTTGAGACAAGCCTTTGTGTTCTTTTGGGTCAGCGGTGGTTCTGGCCTTGGAACTCTTCCATGGAGGCTATTGTTGCCCATTCTTATTGTTGGATCATGACCTCTGACCTTAACTGAGGCAGTGAGTACTACAGAGCTGTTCTGGGTTCTTCTGTGGCCTCCTGGATGAGTCTGTGACGAACTCTTGAAGGGATTTTTGTAGACCTGCCACCCTGAGAAGGTTCTCCACTGCTCCATGTTGTCTCCTGGTGTGGATAATGGTTCTCTCTGTGGTTCTTTGGAGTCCCCGAGCTTTTCCAGCCTGATGGAAGTCAATGAGTTTGTTTCTCATCAGATCTTGAACTTCTTTTTTCATCTTCATCGGTTTATGTTGCGTTGCTGTTTAGGATCATTTAGCCTACTTCATGTTGTCTGACAGGTTCGGTTTAAAGGATTTCTTGGGTGACCTGGGTGAAACACAACTCATACAATCATAATTAATTCACGATTTAATCAGGGCGTATTTACTTTTTCACACAGGGCTGAGTTGGTTGGGCTTTTATTCCTTATTACGTGAATTTATCGTTTTAAAACTGCTTTTTGGATTTCCTCAGGTTATTTTTGTCTGATATTAATGTTAGTTTGATTTGAAACTTTGTGTGTGACAGAAAAGAAGAAATGGAACAAATCTGTTATAGGGTAGGAATACTTTTTCACAGCGCTGTGCTGTGCAGCTTGCTAACAGTCAGTCCGAAGGCTCTGATTTGTTTTAATAAACCTGGTGAAACTGCATCTAAATGATGCTGTTTGCTATGAAAGCATAAAACAACTTTATTTAAATGCTGCTGCCCCAAACCAAGTCTCTTAAATTGAATGAATCTTCTGCAAGCAGGTGTTTGAACTGATGATGCAGCGTCGGCATCCAGAGTTCTGCAGTGGGTCGACGCATGCAGTCAACCTTGTTTTGTACACAAACCCTCTATATCTGTTTACTTTAGAGAGACAGAGCTAAATATCGGCAGAAACATCTCCCACTTGATCTGTTGAGACTAAAACTCGCTGCAGTTCAACGCCAGGCCTGGTTGGTGTCTGGTTGGGGAGGATCAGCACCTGGTTTTAGGTTTGGTTGAGCCCAGTGTGAAGGAGAATCCTCCTGATTTCTCCTCCTCTTCCTCAACTTAATTTACTGTCTTTTATAGGATTTGTTCCATCATTTCACCTCATCTTAATCTTCCCTTTATTCTCTCTTTAATGACTCAGACGTTCAGTCTCCGAGGCAAACAGACAGACATTAAAGGATATCTGAGCTTTTTTTATTCTATTCACATCCCATAATGAGTCAGAGTCATTCATACTGACTCAGCTCATTTTATTCCACAGTTTACTATAATCTGTTGCTTTCTTTTATAATTATTGTCTCACGAAGAGCCAGAGAAATAAAATCTTCTTTTAATTTAAGCTGTAAAATGTTTGTCTGTAAATATTGAAGTCTGTATTTGGTTGGGGCGTTGCGTGGTGCAGCGTTGCGTGGTGCAGCGTTGCGTGGTGCAGCGTTGCGTGGTGCAGCGTTGCGTGGTGCAGCGTTGCGCGGTGCAGCGTTGGTAGGTGCAGCGTTGGTAGGTGCAGCGTTGCGCGGTGCAGCGTTGGTAGGTGCAGCGTTGCGCGGTGCAGCGTTGCGCGGTGCAGCGTTGTTAGGTGCAGCGTTGCGTGGTGCAGCGTTGCGTGGTGCAGCGTTGCGTGGTGCAGCGTTGGTAGGTGCAGCGTTGCGTGGTGCAGCGTTGCGCGGTGCAGCGTTGCGCGTTGCGTGGTTCAGCGTTGCGTGGTGCAGCGTTGCGTGGTGCAGCGTTGCGTGGTGCAGCGTTGGTAGGTGCAGCGTTGCGTGGTGCAGCGTTGCGTGGTGCAGCGTTGGTAGGTGCAGCGTTGCGTGGTGCAGCGTTGCGTGGTGCAGCGTTGCGTGGTGCAGCGTTGCGTGGTGCAGCGTTGCGCGGTGCAGCGTTGGTAGGTGCAGCGTTGCGTGGTGCAGCGTTGCGTGTGTGCAGCGTTGCACGGGTGCAGCGTTGCGTGGTGCAGCGTTGCGTGGTGCAGCGTTGGTAGGTGCAGCGTTGCGTGGTGCAGCGTTGGTAGGTGCAGCGTTGCGTGGTGCAGCGTTGCGTGGTGCAGCGTTGCGTGGTGCAGCGTTGCGTGGTGCAGCGTTGGTAGGTGCAGCGTTGCGTGGTGCAGCGTTGCGTGGTGCAGCGTTGGTAGGTGCAGCGTTGCGTGGTGCAGCGTTGCGTGGTGCAGCGTTGCGTGGTGCAGCGTTGCGTGGTGCAGCGTTGCGCGGTGCAGCGTTGGTAGGTGCAGCGTTGCGTGGTGCAGCGTTGCGTGGTGCAGCGTTGCACGGTGCAGCGTTGCACTGTGCAGCGTTGCGCGGTGCAGCGTTGCGCGGTGCAGCGTTGTTAGGTGCAGCGTTGTTAGGTGCAGCGTTGTTAGGTGCAGCGTTGCGCGTTGCGTGGTGCAGCGTTGCGTGGTGCAGCGTTGCACGGTGCAGCGTTGCGCGGTGCAGCGTTGCGCGTTGCGTGGTGCAGCGTTGCGTGGTGCATCATTGGTAGGTGCAGCGTTGCGTGGTGCAGCGTTGCGTGGTGCAGCGTTGGTAGGTGCAGCATTGCGTGGTGCAGCGTTGCGTGGTGCAGCGTTGGTAGGTGCAGCGTTGGTAGGTGCAGCGTTGCACGGTGCAGCGTTGCACGGTGCAGCGTTGGTAGGTGCAGCGTTGCGTGGTGCAGCGTTGCGCGGTTGCAGCGTTGCACCTACCAACGCGTTGCACCTACCAACGCTGCACCGTGCAGCGTTGCACGGTGCAGCGTTGCGCGGTGCAGCGTTGCGCGGTGCAGCATTGGTAGGTGCAGCGTTGCGTGGTGCAGCGTTGCGTGGTGCAGCGTTGGTAGGTGCAGCGTTGGTAGGTGCAGCGTTGCGTGGTGCAGCGTTGGTAGGTGCAGCGTTGCACGGTGCAGCGTTGCACGGTGCAGCGTTGCACGGTGCAGCGTTGGTAGGTGCAGCGTTGCGTGGTGCAGCGTTGCGCGGTGCAGCGTTGCGCGGTGCAGCGTTGCGCGGTGCAGCGTTGCGCGTTGCGTGGTTCAGCGTTGCGTGGTGCAGCGTTGCGCGGTGCAGCGTTGCGCGGTGCAGCGGTAGTACAGAGGCTCTAGTCCCTAAACGCAGCTGTCATGGGTTCGATTCCCAGCCTTAAGACCTTTCCTGCATGTCTTTTTCCTGCATGTCCATTTCCTGTCTGGTAGCTGTCAATATAACCCACCAGTGCCAAAGAAAAATCTAAAAAAAGTCTTTATTTGGAACAAGAAATTAAAAAAAATAAGATGATTGAAATATGATCCATGATCATCTTGTAGAACCACATTAAGCAGCAATAACTCAGCAGTCATATCAGACAGGTTAAGATCTGGACTTTGACTGGGCCAACACAATACTCTTTTGTTATGACCTTGGACATTCAACATGATAACTGAAGCTTGTAGAGCTTGTGATGGAGTCCTGGGTTTTTGGTAAGTCCTCCGAGCCTTGCACCAATGACCTTAGGGTGAAGTAGCTGGGGCCTCCACTCCCAGGAAGACTGGCAGCAGTCTGTGTATCTTTCTCACTGTAGTATGGTGGACTTCAAAAGGTCTGAAAGGGATCTTCTAACCCATCCCAGATTGATAGAAGGCAACAGTTGCTTCTCTAAGCTCATTGCTGATGTCTTTCCGTCCTGGCATTGTGTTACCACACACCTGTATGGTCCAAACAGCCAAACCGCCCAAACTCCTGCATTTCTAGAGGTGCCAACACTGAAGATGGTCAGTTAATTAGTGGTTCTGATCTGCAGCCCCGTTTAAGTCTTTTGAACACCGTCCTTGTTTCCAAACAAGTGTTTAAATCTGAGCTGATTGCTGATCTCTTCTGCTCTGCACAGGGACACCTCGGGTCAGGGAAGGTTCTGCACCATCTTCCGCTCGTATTCCCGCGGGGCTCAGGTAAGGGCAAGCACCGGCGCATCTTTAACGAATGTTCAGCAGCTGAGATTCTGTGCCCATTTTGGTGTGACTTGGTCTCTTCTCAGGGGATCCTGCTGGTGTATGACATCACCAACCGCTGGTCCTTTGACGGCATCGACAGGTGGATCAGGGAGATCGATGAGGTGATTCTGATGGGATCTGATTAAAGCTGTACCAGTAATCATCAAACCAGTGCTAATGTTTCATGCTCAGCACTAATGTATGGATTATCGCTCATGGCTTTTGGGAAAATTGTGTTTTTCCGACTAAAACATACACAGTCTCCACTTTCTGGTACCAGTACTGAACGGAGACGAGCATCAACGATGTAAATATTTCCCGCCTGCTGACCCAGTCAGATGCATGTTCCACTAGGGCTGCAGGATATTAGAAAAACAGGCGATCATGGAGAAATGTGTGACGATGATTTTGACCTATGATTAATAAATAAATAAATAATTAAAAAGTTTTTCAGCTTTGGGTTCATAACAAACATAGACCCCAGATAGGGAGTCGTCTGTCCAACAACTAGAATAAAATTAATTTAATTATTTCCATCTCAACAAGTTTTATTGTAAAGCAGCGGTTGGGCGACGTCTGCTTGGTTGTGTTTTCTGAATGACTTGACCGCCTCACTGCCTCTTTCTCCTGTTAAACATTCTTACACTGCTTGAAACAACAAGTGTCATTAAATATATTACAGGCACACAGAGCCTGAATGCAAGCTGCTTATTTAATTAGCTGACATTTACGGCAGACCAGTGGATAAGTGAAACTGCGATGATGATAAACTTGCGATAAATTATGCAGCCTCAAGTTCAACCAAACATTACTGCTTGGCAGCATTAAACGGCACAAACCGGGACATTCAGGCACTGTTAGGGCAGCCTTTGTGTCTTTGTGTCCTTCAGCTGACATGGAAACAAAGAGGAAGTCGTGTGTGTGTGTGTGTGTGTGTGTGTGTGTGTGTGTGTGTGTGTGTGTGTGTGTGTGTGGCGTGGTATTTTTGGTCTGTGGAATGTGTGCTCCAGTTCTCCTGTTCCTGCTCCACCTCAGCTGGAATGGCTAAAACACCTTTAACAAATGATATAAAGCAGAAGGTTTCAGTTTCAGAAAAATGTTCCTTCCATCCAGCATTAATAATTACATTTTTTATTTTTCTATTAGAATCGTTTTTTCTAATAGAAATATAAGGAAATATCTTATCAGGTCCTATTCTAGGTTTTTCCACATTAACGTGGTCCTGATCTGCAGGATTTCTGAAGGTTTTCTGGACTTCTGATCTTTCCCAATAAATATTGTCCGAAAACACGGCATATCTGAGCCTTTTGTGTTCTGATCTTTAAAATCCTGATTTATCTGAACAGGATGGGGATGAAACGTTATAAAAGTTCATTTCCAGCAGATGATCTGGATCTGAAAGTCATGTCATAGTTTTGGTATTTATTGAACATCCTGAAATACAATGTCAACAACAACATTTAGGTACAGAAGGAAAGTCCCTCATCCAACATGGCAAAAATGAATCAAATGAAGCCTTTTTTGTTTATGCATTTACAAAAAAAGCCTGAGTCTCCACCCTGTCAATAAAGGTCAAATACGATAAAACTGAACTGGAAACAAAGACAAATGGCTTCAGTTCAGTCAAGAGTTCAGCTCCAACAAAAATGTGACCTGTATGAACTAATCATGAGTTTTTCTGGATTTAATGTTCTCTCCGTAGACATGAACATTATCTCCACAAGAGTTTTCCAACCCTGGTCCTTCAGGCACATTAATCCTGCGTGTTTTAGAGTTTCCCTGCTTCAGGACGCCTGATTCCAAGTGGTTGCTGATTAACGGGTGTTTGCTCAACTGCAGTCGTCTGAATCAGGTGTGTTAAAGCAGGGAAACATCTAAGACCTTCACATGGCTACACAGTTAAATGAGATTAAAGCCAGCTGAAGGAAAATTGATGCAGGTGGCTGCATAAAGCCTCATCCTTCACAAACTTCTAACTTCAGAATGATTTTATCTTTGCTTTCAGCTCATCGGTAGCTTCTCTGAGACAAACCTCCTGCTTTTATGTTGCCTAACTGGATTGGAAAACGTTAAAAACCTTTTCTCATCCTGATCATTCAGTCAGACGTGGTTTATCGCCCAGAGTGCCACTCCACCAGGGGGCGGCACATGCATGCGTGGCGAAGTTCTGCCTCTGTTGGCTGAACCTTGTGCCGACAAGTTCGTTATTCTAGATTCTCTTTCAGCACAGAGTTAAAGGACGATTTAACTCAGATTGAGAGAAGCTTAAACCTGGACTGAATTATTCTGCGCTAATTACAGATTCCTTGAAACAATTTCTTAGATGTTAGATTACTGAAACCTTTCTGTGAAAACCAGAGTCCTGGTTTTTTTAAAAATATTTTGAAATATTGTTGATCTTTTGAATAAGATGATTTATCTGCCAGCATGTAGCTTCTGTAGAGCCGAACAATGACTGGAGCCTGATGCACGCAGTGAGGATTAAAGATTTAAATCTGGGCTAAAAACATAGATGTTGCCAAATTCTTCATGCTTGTTGTTGATGATCTGCAGAAATTCTCAAAGTCGGTCGAGTACTGCACAAAAACCAATGAAAAGGAAACCTCAGAACACTGTGAAGGACCTTCAGAAACATGGAGAACGTTTAATGACTGCAGGCAGGTGTGTCAGCTTGGAGGAAACAAGACACAAGTAAAAAGGTTTAAAACCTGTTAGAACGTCTGATTCCAGAAACCTTTTCTTCACCACTGTCTCCTTTGCTGCTGTTGCTTCGTTCAGTCTGAGCCCAGCAGCGGTTCTGAGCGGGAAAAGACAGCAGGCAGGGAACTCGGCAAAGAGGCTAATCAGTGATGACAGGCAGGCGGAGTGAAGGAGGATCATCATGTTTCTCTCAGTGTTTCAGGACAGATGAGGCTGAATCAGAGAAACTTTAATAACAAACCTCTGCCGGCCGCTTCCTGTGAACAGTGACTCTGATTGGCTCCATTTTGTCCATCTGAATGTCACCACTGAACAGTCTTGTGATATTTTCCTCTATCAGCATGCTCCAGGCGTGCCTCGGATCCTCGTCGGCAACCGTCTTCACCTGGCCTTCAAGCGGCAGGTTCCCACCGAGCAGGCGAGGGCGTACGCTGAGAAGAACGGCATGACCTTCTTTGAAGTGAGCCCCCTGTGCAACTTCAACGTGATCGAGTCCTTCACGGAGCTGTCGCGCATCGTCCTGATGAGGCACGGCATGGAGAAGTTCTGGAGGCCCAACAGAGGTGAGTGGATGGAGGTGGGAAAACCATGTCTGAGGTCTGCGAGCTGACGAAGCTCGGCTGCTGACAGATGGACGGCAAATCCTGCCCTGTCATAATCAGCTTGTTTCTCTTCCTCTCAGTCTTCAGCCTCCAGGACCTCTGCTGCAGAGCCATCGTGTCGTGCACGCCCGTCCACCTCATCGACAAGCTTCCGCTGCCCGTCGCCATTAAGTCTCACCTCAAGTCCTTCTCCATGGCCAACGGCATGAACGCCGTCATGATGCACGGACGCTCGTACTCGCTGGCCAACCCGGCCGGCGGCTCCAAAGGCAACAGCCTGAAGCGCTCCAAGTCCATCCGCCCTCCCCAGAGCCCGCCGCAGAACTGCACCCGCAGCAACTGTAAGATCTCCTAACTGCTGCTGGGCTGGGAGACGGTGGAAAGGATGTTGAAGACTCCAGAGAACTTTCTCACTACAAGGTGGAGAAACAGACTCCAGAAGCTCTGCTGTCTGTCAGGTTCACTACATGTACAGAAATATCACGGTTTCTCTAAATGATGCACGGCGGTCCTCACCTGTTCCTCTTCGTCCTCTTCTGTTCCCACTGCTGCTTGTTCTTGTTTCAGTGACCCATAAGCTAGCGTTTCAAACACTACAGAACCATTAAACCCAATGGACCCCAGCTGCAGCAGACTCAGGTCCAGGCTTGTTTTTGTGCCTTGATCCAAGAGTTCTTTTGGTTCTTGGAGGACAAACAGGGTCCGGTGTCCCAGTTTTAATGGGTCAGACAGGACGAGGTTGGGATTTTAGGTCCTTTCATCTTTTCAGATTTTAATTTCTCAATTAACTGAAGCAACCCGGTCAGAGTCCACACTGGTTTCAATGAAAGAGAGCTGCTCACATGAGGAACTGGGAACGTCTCGGTTCTTGTCGGGTGGACGGACCTGGCTGTGTGTAGATGATTAGGAGATGATTCTCCTCTGAGACCCGGCAGAGACGAAGAAATGGCTTCATCTTCCTGGTGTTTCTTCAGCTGGCAGCAGAAAGCTCAGTTTCACTCACTGTTTCATTTATCGTCTGGATTTCCAGAAGGCGCTCTAAACTTCTGGATCCGTCCTGCAGACAGGTTCTGTTTTCACCCTTTTAGAACTGAACATATTCAGTATTTACAGCTGTAAGCTTTAGAAATACCTCCATGAAAAGTATAAGTTAGCTGCTAGATGAGCTCCCTGCTGCCTCCTGTTTTCCACACATCAACTCTAAAGGGAAATGAAACGGGTCGGAGTAGCTGGACGGGTTCAGACTCAGGCAGGTGTTATTGACGGTAAACTCTGACCCATGTTTAGGTCAGTTTTTCCTTCATCAGCTCCACTACGAGTCCTTTAAAAGGATCCATATTAATCATTTTAGAGATAAAAGACGGAACCGGCTTTAAAACAGTGAATGACAGATTTTATCATCAGTTTCTTTTTAACCACGATAATAAACCAGAAATATGAATTAAAATCAAATGAAGCCAAAATAACTGCTGATAATTCCTGTTAATGGTCCATATGACAGAGTTCATACGCAAGTTTCATTATTATCAGTTCAAAATATTTTTACTTTCAGATTTTATCCTTCGTCCCGTTGTCTACATGTTGTGACCTTTCATCCTTCCTTCCTTCCTTCCTCCCTGGCTTCCATCCTAGCTTGTCTTTTCCTTTCTTCCTCCTGCCCTCCCAATTCCAGCAGTCGCTTATTTTTCTCGTTATCTCCTCCCTGCGCTGCCTTCAGGTGCCGCAGGACGTTTCAGTCTCCATCTCTGTGTTTTTCTGATCCAAACAAGTTCATAAACATGAACTTTTCCGAGCCGCTGCCTTTCATTCTCCAAACTGTTCCAAATGGATCTCCCCAGAGACCCAACGCAGCACGTTCTCCTCTTCTTCCCTGTGATCTGCATCGACGCCTCAGCCTGCTGTCCCATGATTCCTAGCTGTTTAATAATAGATGTTCTGCAGGGCTTCATCTCCGTCTCTCCTCGCTGCTCTTTCATCCCACCAGCCTTATTTCTCCGTGTTTGTTTTCCTTTCATGGTGGAAGTTAGGAACGATTCCTGCTGTTTTTCAGCCCCTTTATTTTCTTTTTATTCAAAGTTTTCCTGCAGCTTTCAGCACAGTTATGGACCTCAGGCTGTTTTAACGTATTTTTATTCAAATCTATTGATTTTTATCCTGGAAAACCATCGGGACTGATCATATTTTCAACAGAACAAATGAATCCTAAAGGTTCAGTTTGTAATTGATTTCCTTGGAATGATGCTGAAGTCTTAAACCATAAACGTGCTGAATCATGACTCCATGATGGAAAAAACAGCTTAAAAGTTTGGATTCCTGTAAATATGTTTAATTGGTGGGAAAAGTTACATTTCAGGCTCCAGATTTGACTTCTTACACAGAAACATGTCTCCTTTGTTGCGTCCTTCAGTCTTACTAGGGATCAATTCTAAACCTCCTGATTGGAAAGAATCTGATTTACTCGGGATGCTCCGGGTTCTGTAAGAATTGTTTATAGTTAAAGTGATCAGATGCAGAATCATCCAGGTCTCAGTAACCAGAACCACAGTTACATGTTCTGGATCTCTGAATCCAAACCTTTCTGTGTAAAATAAACCTCCAGCTTCATTAGAATCAGTGTCTGAGCTCCAGTTGTTCCAGATGTTCTCTCAGTCTGTCCACCTGGAAATTCTCCTGATTAACTGGTGGCCTTTTAGTCCTTTAGCAATTCTCCAGTCCCATTCAGAACCTGGTCCAGTTTGAAACACAGTCGCTTTTAACGTTCTGCTGGACTGAAATAAATCTGTTCCATAAGAAGGTTCTCCCGACCTGGTTCGGTTTCTTTTAGATAATTAGTGTGGTAAAGCATGTGAGCCGGTTCCGTCTGGATAGACATAAGATGCCAACATTAATCTTGTTAAGATTCCCAGTCCTCAGAGTATGCATGGTTCTGGTTCTGTTGGTTCTAATGCTTAAGGTCAATCAGGAAGCTCAATATTTGGTTTGTTGGGTAAGATTCTGTAAAAACTGATTAGATCCATGAAGTGAAAGATAAATCTTCCTGTTTGTGAAAGTGCTGCTGTTCTGATGCCCGGCAGCACCAGAACCAGAACCAGAGCTTCTGCTCCTCATGTTCCTTTAGTCTGCAGATGTTTTCCCGACCAAGCACAGATCACACTATAACCACACACACTCTCTGGGACCATCCCACCGGTTTCTCCTGGTCTCGTCTGCTGATTGTTGGAGGTTCGGACCGTTTATAGGAGAACCAACCTGTAAGACACTATTCCTGTTCATTCCTGTTTTGTTTTCCCTGAAGCTGCTGAGTAATCAGAAACATTGTGATCTTTTTAAATTATTGATTGTACAGTTAAAGGCAGTGTGTATGAAGAGACTTTTTCACAATAAAACTTGAATGTCAGAGTTGATGTGTGTTGATTTTACTCTGATCTTACAACAAACTTCATCTTCTGCTACATCTGAATGGACCGTGTGCTTCAATGGGTTTATTGCAGAATGCCGCCATCTGCTGGACGCACCAGGAAGCAATAAATCACAGCATTTAGAAATAATAGGATTTCTCTTAAGCGTTCAATAAAACTATCTGTACTCAGGTTTAACTGAATTCCACATTGAGAGGTATGTTTAATGTCTCAATCGTCGTGATTCTTGCTTGCTGCTAATGAAAACCTAAAATTCAGTTTTATAGTAAAATAAAATAAGAGTAATAAAAGACTGAACTGTTATGGCCTACATAGAATAAAATAGAAGAGTCTTTATTATCATTATAGGGGGTTACAACGAAATTGAGGGTGTTTGCGCTGGGCTTCCATACACCACAGTAGGATAAACAAAATAAATAAGGCATTTAAGAGGTTTTCTGAACCCAAAGTGGAGCCGCTGTTGGGCCTTCTTTACCAGAGCTCTGATATTGTTGCTCCAGGAGTTGTCTGTGGAGATGAGGGTGCCCAGGAACCTGAAGGTGGTGAAAGTTTAAACCTGTTCTCTATCAGGAGGGGAGTGTGGTCCTGTCTGATCTTCCTGAGGTCCATGATCAGTTCCTTCGTTTTGTGGGGAAGGAACTGCGGACTTGACAGCTCTCCAGCAGAGATTCACTGACACCTTCCACAAGAAGGGAAAGCCACAAACATTCAAGGTAAATGAAAAGTTGAGTGGAGGGAAAAAGTATGGTAGAAAAACGTGCACAAGCAACATGGATAACTGCAGCCTTGAGAGGGATGTGAAGCAAAATCCCTTCAAGATGTTAGGGGAGATTCTAAAGGTGTGGACTGCAGCTGGAATCAGAGGTTCTAGAGCCACCACGCCTAGATGTATTCAGAAGACGGACTACAACTGTTATGTTCCTCATGTGACGCCACTCCTGAACCAGAGACATCAGAAGTGTCATATCTGGGCTGAGAAGAAGAAGAACTGGACTGTTCTCAGTGGTCCAAGGTCCTCTTTTCAGATAAAAGTAAATGTTTGCCTGGGAGACACACAGAATCCAAGCTGCTTGAGGTCCAGTGTGAGGATTTGGGGTGCCATGTCATCTGCTTGTGTTGGTCCACTGGGTTTTCTGAAGTCTAGTCAATGCAGCCATTTACCAGGACATTTTAGAGAACTCCATGCTTTCTTCTTCTGACAAGCTGTATGGAGATGTTGATTTCATTTTCAGCAGGACTTGTACTGGTCCACACTGGTAAAGGTACCAAAAGCTGGTTCAATGAGTATTGTTACTGTGTGTGATTGGCCTGCAAACTGACCTGGCCAGAACCCCATAGAGAACCTATCAAGTATTGTTGAAACGAAGATGAGAGACATCAGAACCAGAGGAAACTCATTTCAGCTGCTTGTATCTTGATTCTGGTGCTTTTGGTCAGATCCAGATCTCATGGTCACAGCTGAGGGAATTTAGATAGTCACCATGAGAGTCTGAATCTGTCTATCCATCTCCCGCTTGAGGGCAAGAGGTAGCCCTGATGGAGTCCAAACCTCGCAGGGAACAAGCTTGAGTATTTGCTGAGAATGTGGACACAGCTCTTGCTTTAGTTGTGCAAGGACCAGATAACCGTTGAAAGTATCCCTGGGATTTCATCCCGCTGCAGAACCCCCACATGGTCATTCAAGGGAAGAGATCTGGTACCCCTCCAGAATGGAAGCCACTCTTCTTCTCCTAGATCTGAGGCTCAAAGAGGCCAGCAGAACCACATGCTCACTTCCTCGTTGTGCTTCCTGACTAGAAAATGAGTTTTTATAGTAGGGTGTGGGAGATGTTAGGTGTGAAGGTGGCTTTTGTTCATATTAAAATGCATTAAGGTAAGTGGCCAGATTTTTGTTTGCTTCAGCAAAGGGGGTGGTCCTCTCTAGGACCATCCCCCCTGTCCCTGCAGGACATCCTCTGTGATGTCCTGCAGACCTCTTAACACAGACAGGCTCATTGAGTAAAAACCTCTTATTCAGCTTTTTAGAGGAGCTTCTTTAAGGCACTTGGTTCCGAAGAAGACACCATTGGATCGCCATTAATCAGAAATTGGTCCAGAGCTTAATTCCCGCCAAGTTTTAAAACTCAGAAGCCACTGAACAACAAGTGTGTCTCCTCAAACCTTTGATGAAGCTCAGTCAGACCAGAGCTACATTCTGTCGTGCTACTCCGGTGCGCTAGGTGGCAGCATAGACCCCAAGGAAAAGCAAGACGCGGGGCTGCAGTTTAATGTCGTGTTTCGGTTTTACCACCAAGAAAACAGTTTAAAACCTGCAGATTTTCTTTACACTTTAAACATCTCCGTCCGCATCATGTCCAGCATCCAGCTCCTCCGGTTGTTGGTTAACGAGCGGCTCTCCGCGGCAGCAGACGAGATCTTCGAGGTGGTGAGGAAAACCATCTCAGGCTACGAGGAGGAGCTGCTGCTCTCCAAACAGGAACTCTACCGGCAGCGTCGGATGCTCCAGGGGGTGGCCGAGTCTCGGGCTAGCCAAGGTGGACACCCAGGTGGGTGAGCTGTCGGTGTGTTTTTAGCACAGGCCTCCGGATAGAACTGTGGCTCCGTCTAACTCCCGGCAGCAGGAGGCCCGTTATTGATTTTCGTTTGATTAAGTATAAACAATAGAAATCTGGTTTTAGTTCAGTTTCGCATTTTGTCCAATTCTATTAATATATTATTTAATATCCTGACCAAATCTGACGTTAAAATGATCAATGCTCCAAACTCGATTTAATTAGCGTTTTAAATTACACATTTTATGACAATTCTCTTAAATATATGTCTGATAGTCAAGTTTTAATTCAATTCAGTTTATTTATATAAAGGGTTGTGAATTTTTAAAAGTATACGTAAACATTCGGTGTAAATTTTACGAAGGAAATAAAAGTAAATATACATGATTTCTGAAAGAAAAACTTTAACTTAAACTGAATAATTTCTATTAAAAGATGTTCGGTAAATTATTTTATTTTATAGCAATAAAAATTACATCTCCGATAAAAGTGCTTTATTTAACAGTTGAGCACTCATTTTGTAAAATATAACTTTAAAAACTAAGATATTTGTTATAATGAACGCCATAACTTTAAAGGTATCTTGTAGAGAATAACTCACAAGATTTTAAAAACCAAAATAGAATTGCTACATTTTGAAAAGGTAGATACATTTCTTAAAATGTTCCGTTTCATTTGGCATATATTCAGTCCACAAAACAGCTTCATTTAAAATCAATAAAAACAAAGCAAACCTATTTTATTTGCTGTGGGACTATCAAAAAATAAAGAAACTTAATAATATGATGCAGCTGTTTTTATTTACCTGCTGCACAACCTGACTAAGATCAGGTCAAACCTGAAAGCTTTAAGCTAAACTGGATTATTCCACACTGAACTGAGACTAAAAGGTCACAAAATGTAAACAATACAGTGCCTCGTAAAATTATTAATACCCCTAAAACATTTAATCACATCACAACCACAAACTTTAACTTATTTTATCGGGATTTTATCTAATAGACCAACACAAGGTTGTGCATCATTGTGAAGGGAATTGATTGATGATTTTCCACATTTTCACAAATAAAATAAAAAATAGTGTGGTGTGGCGATGTATTTAGCCCCCATTTACTCTGACACCCCTCAGTAAATTTTAGTTCCACTTACTGCCTTAAAAAGTATGATATGCGACCTGTGTTGAATTGATTCTCAGTATAAATAAAGCTGTTCTGTTTCTGGCCTCAGAGGTTTGTTAGAGAACGTTAGTGAACAAACAGCATCATGAAAACCAAGGAACACAGCAGAAAGGTCGGGGAGAAGGTATAAAGCAGGGTTTGGTTCTAAAACAATATCCCAAGCATAAGAGGTTCTGTTTGCCACAGGAGACGCAGCGAATGTTAATGTCGGGTGAGACCAAACGCTAATGATCTAGATTGAAACTTGACATCACCCCGGACATGCCATCCCCACAGTGAAACATGGTGGGAGCAGCGTCATGTTTTTCTTCAGCAGCAGAGGGAAGCTGGTGGAGCTAAATTTAGGACAGTCCTGGAAGAAAACCTGTTAGAGGCTGCAAAACAGACACACACATACTTTATTGTCCCCTTGGGGGAAATTTGTCATGGACTGCATATGCTACGATAAACACTGCCACCATAATTATAAAATACAATTAATACACAAATTGCACATTTACACCACAGTTAACTCAGAAAATGCACATATCGCTCAGTTGCTCAATAAAACACATATTGCACCAGACCAAACACATTCCAAACTACAACGAACCAGCAATCAGACCCGAGCACAACATGACCGTAATGAATCCTCATATTATATGTCTTTATTACTGTCATTGAGTCTGTTTTTGAAGCAACTTTAATTATTCTGTTTTTTCCTGCAGATGAACCCCAGCTGACCTTGTGTGTCTGGGATGAGGACTTTTCCTCAGATCATCAGCAGAAAGAAGAGCGCCAAGAGCCCGACTGGAGCTCGGATTCAAACCGGGATCCCTCAAGTCCCTGTGGGAGGAGTCAAGCTGAGAGGTGTCAGGAACTGGAGGAGAGCAGCATCATCAAGGTCAACATTACGCCTCCTGATGTGAGGACCGTCATCAGTCCAACGGGGTTCGGCAAGGCGGTTGTCAAAGAGGAAGAAGAGGATCCTCTGCCAAGCACCTCGACCCAGCAGGATGTGGCTGATGGAGACTCAACAAGTTGTAGTGAGGCTGACAGCGAAGAGGAGTGGAGGGCCAACCCCAAATCCCACAGCCAGAGTAGCAGCAAGAAGAAGAAGAAGAAGGCAAAGAAGAAGGTTCCTCGTCCCCCAGTGGCCCCCAAACTGAACCCGACCAAAAAGAACAAGTCTCAGATCTGCTGCAAAGTCTGTGGTAGAGCCTTCCTCCTCACCGTCTCTCTGGTGAACCACATGGAAGCTCACTCCAAGGACATCTGCGGGGTGTGCGGGGAACACTTCAACAGTGAGGAGAGCTTCGACGCCCACCTGAAAACGCACGTGAAGGCAGAAAGCTGCAGCATTTGTGGGAAGTGTTTCACGAGCTGCAGCGGTTTGGAGATCCACATGAGGATCCACACTGGAGAGAAGCCGTTCGTCTGCAGCGAGTGCGGGAAGTGCTTCACTACCCGAGCCAACATGGTGCGACACATTCGTATCCACACCGGGGAAAGGCCGTACACCTGCACAGTGTGCAGCAGAAGCTTCAACGACTACACCACCCTGAAACGCCACCTGTTCGTCCACTCCGTGAAGAACAGCAGCCTCGGGGAGTCTTCGCGTGAAAACGGTGACCGGAAGAGTTCATCTGTTAGAAAACCACGAGCCGCGTGTAAGGTGTGCAGTATGACGTTCCACTCCGTGCTTTCCCTGTTGAATCACGGCAAACAACACGAGACGGACCTCTGCTGCGTGTGTGGGAATAATTTCAATTCACCGGAAAGCCTTGCAGTTCACCTGGACACTCATAAAAACGGGAAGGTGTGCGAGGTGTGCGGGAAGTGTTTCGACAGCCAGGGACACCTGGAGATCCACATGAGGATCCACACCGGAGAGAAGCCTTTCGTCTGCACTGAGTGCGGGAAATCCTTCACCACCCGACCCCATCTGGTGCGGCACAGCAGGATCCACACCGGGGAGAGGCCTTACACCTGCAACTTCTGCAACAAAAGCTTCAACGACTACACCACTCACAAGCGCCACCTGCTGATCCACATCAAAGACTGCAGTCCAGGAAGCCCTTTTGCAGCTCCGAGTGACGACAAGGAGACCGGTTCACCTCCCAAACGTCCACAGGTGACATGTAAGGTTTGTGGGGTGACCTTCCGCTCCACGATTTCTTTGGTCAATCATGCCAAAAGCCACGCCTCAGAGCTCTGCGGTGTCTGCGGCAATCAGTTCGACTCCGAGCAAAGCCTCAAACTTCACCTGAAAACTCACATCAGCAAGAGGGTGTGCGACGTGTGCGGGAAGTGCTTCGACTCTCAGGGCCACCTGAAGGTGCACCTGAGGGTCCACACGGGGGAGAAGCCTTTTGCCTGCAGCGAGTGCGGGAAGTCCTTCAACTTCCGGCAGAACATGCTGCGACACGCCAGGGGCCACACGGGAGAGAAGCCACACGTTTGCACGGTGTGCGGCCGTGGTTTCAGTGACCGCAGCTTTCTGACGCAGCACCGGAACACCCACACCGGAGAGAAACGGCACCGCTGCCAGGTGTGCGGAAAAACCTTTAACCGGAAGACCTACGTCAGGCTCCACATGATGAAGATCCACACCTCAGACAAGTCTCGGAAAAAGCTGGAAGATTAAAATGTTCGACTCCCAAAACTGACAAAACTTCAGATTGGACTTCAAGCATGAATCCAACAGAACAGTTTAGTGAGTTTATGAACCTCTATTGTGTGTACATTACTGATAGTATGTTAATAATTATGATAATTGGTAAAAATGTTTCTAAAGCCACAGAACATAAGAATGAAGTTATTGAGGAAATCTCACATTTCTTCTTGAAAGGATTGAAGTTTTCTCTGTTAAACAAGGCAAAGATACAGTGTCGCCCTCTAGTGGTGGACTGGCCAAGACCACTGTGCCCAGAAATGTGCTGAATCTATAAAACCGCTCGCTCCCCCTGTCCTCAGCACCAGAAAAATTCAAATCGTACCGTCAGGGTTCTCCTGGCATACCAGCTTATTTTCACCGGATGATTCAACGTTAATTCCCCCTGTGAGCAAACAGATAAATTCCTGCACTAGTAAACGGCAACCAGCAGGGGGCTCTGAGTAGAGCCGCTGCTGCTGCTCATCGAAGGGAGTCCATTTAGGTGGTTCAGGTTGTCTTTCTTTGCAGGTTTTCCAGCCTATTAAATTTTTCTGAAAAATGATTTCATTTTTTTTTTTTCTTGGAGTGAATTCAGATTCTTTTAGATGCATCCCAAACATAATCTGTTATTTTATTCTAGACGGCTGAAATAAAAATTATTTGAAGAAAATTCTAAATGAAACAAAGTAAACAGGTAAGAGCAGCCGGGTTGAGACCGCAGCCTGGACCGACCCGTGGTTCTGCTGTCTGATCTGTGCTGAAGATGTTTTCTGAGGCAGTGTTGGTTTTATTTTAACTTCAGTTCCATTCATTGAATTTTTCAGATGTTTTGTCCCACCACAGCTTTTCAGGTTGAGGTCTGGACTTTGACTGGGCCAACACCCTGATCCTTTTCAGCCATTTTGTTGTAGATTTCTTGCTGTTTTGGATCATTGTCCAGTTGATGATCAGTGACTGCAAGGTGCCCCAATCATCAGCCCTCCACCGCCATGCTTGGCACTTGTTATAAGGAGCTGCTGCTGTTCTGTTGTGTTTGGTTTTCTCCTGCACCGTACGGCCGGACATCTCCGCTTGGTCTCATCTGTCCGGGTAGAGATGTTTCTCTGCTTGCAGCTCTGCAGCCCTGAGTCTTGCTGCCGTGTTATTTTCAGACAGTAGTTCTCCTGGAAACTTTTCCAGTGAAACTGCTGGTTCAGTCTTTTCCTAATTGTCCTGTCATGAATGTTAACGCCCGTCATGCTAACTGATGCCTGTAGAGTCTGAGATGGAGCTCATGGGGTTGTTTTTTGTAATCTCTGAGCTTCACGCTCTGACTTTGGGCTGAATCTGCTGGGACGTCCACTTCCTGGAAGACGGGTGGCTTTCTGGGTAAAATTTCTTTCTGTACAGCAATGGATTTCAAATAGTTTGAAAATGGCCTAACGCTCCTTCCCAGATTGAGCAACATTTTGCCCATAAGGCCATTGTTGCTGTCTGTCCATTCTGGTTGTTATTCTGTGATTCAGGGCAGCAATCGGACCAGAGGGACCATTCAGCCCAGCGGTGTCAGTCTCCAGTCCTGCAGGTCCGTATCCACCACAGCGGATTCAAATGGCAGAGGCCTGCTGATGACCCACTTCATCTGAAACATGCAGGACGTTGATCCTTGAGGACACCACCTGCTTCAGCCTCTTCCACAGAAGTAACTGATTCAGGTCAAAAACGCCAAGACAAGTAATTAGTTATATTTAACTTGACTTGGCAAATAGAAGTTACCAAAAAAGTGTTGTTATAATTCATGTAGGTCGTATAAAGTCTTAAATCCTTCTGTCTTAGACCTGTTTGTGAAGGTCAAATTGAGATTTTTTGTGCGATTGTTGCCCGGTCATTCGACCCACTTGGAGCAGACCCAGCACCCCCTGAGAGGGACTATAAATCCCTTCTTGCCTGCCTGCAAATACACTGAAGTCCTCCAGGAGGCGCTGGAGAGTGTCCCTGAGGAGAAGGATGTCTGAATTTTCCTCCTTGATCTGTAGCTACCATAAGTTGGACATGCAGAAGATAAACGGATGGATGGGTGATGGAAACATGAGCGCAGAGAAAGAAATGTCATCTTTGACTCATGATGCGTCACCTCTCAGTTTCTCAGGTCATTTGAGCTTTAAAACTAAGCTGAGGCAGAAAAAAAAAAGGTTTGTGTGTCATCGGTTAATATGGTGGAATAAATTAAACCTTCAGTCATCATCTCTGCTTGTTCAGCTGAAAACTAGATTCAAAAAGTGATGGAAAAAGCATCAGACCTTATAAATATGGGACTAGAACATTTGTGGGCAGAGCTACAGACGTTCTTCTGTTACAGCAGAAAATCCTTTAAAACTATTAGAAGATGTGGAAGAAAACCCAAAATATGTTTGACTCAAATGAAGTTTCAAATGCGTATCTGCTAAATATTAAAGAAATATAAGTTACCTGCTGAATTATTCTGGCACAGGGGTCAGCAACCTTTACGACCCTGAGAGCCATCTTCAGCTGTGGTCCAGCAAAACATTTGTTTAGATCTAAAAAATCTACATTAAACAAAATAGCTTATTTTAACAATATCTAGTATAGGAAATTTATTTTATTTTTAAATTAAGGAGCAATTTTATTTTTAAAATAAAGACTTCTACATAAAGTTTATGAATACATTTTCTTCATGGGACAGTTCACTATATAAATACACTGCTCCAAAAAATAAAGGGAACACTTAAACAACACAATCTAACTCCAAGTAAATCAAACTTCTGTGAAATCAAACTGTCCACTTAGGAAGCAACACTGATTGACAATCAGTTTCACAGCTGTTGTTCAAATGGAAAAGACAACAGGGGGAAATCTTTGGCGATTAGCAAGACACACTCAATAAAGGAGTGGTTCTGCAGGTGGGGACCACAGACCACTTCTCAGTACCTATGCTTTCTGGCTGATGTTTTGGTCACTGTTGAAAGTTGGTGGTGCTTTCACACTCGTGGTAGCATGAGACGGACTCTACAACCCACACAAGTGGCTCAGGTAGTGCAGCTCATCCAGGATGGCACATCAATGAGAGCTGTGGCAAGAAGGTTTGCTTTGTCTGTCAGCGTAGTGTCCAGAGCCTGGAGGCGCTACCAGGAGACAGGCCAGTACACCAGGAGACGTGGAGGAGGCTGTAGGAGGGCAACAACCCAGCAGCAGGACCGCTACCTCCACCTTTGTGCAAGGAGGAACAGGAGGAGCACTGCCAGAGCCCTGCAAAATGACCTCCAGCAGGCCACAAATGTGCATGTGTCTGCACAAACGGTTAGAAACCGACTCCATGAGGATGCTATGAGGGCCTGACATCCACAAATGGGATGGAGTGCAGGACGCTTGGCATTTGCCAGAGAACACCAGGATTGGCAAATTCACCACTGGTGCCCTGTGATCTTCACAGATGAAAGCAGGTTCACACTGAGCTCATGGGACAGATGTGACAGAGTCTGGAGACACCGTGGAGAGCGATCTGCTGCCTGCAACATCCTTCAGCATGACCGCTTAGGCAGTGGGTCAGTAATGGTGTGGGGTGGCATTTCTTTGGAGGACAGCATGGCCCTCCAAGTGATCGCCAGAGGTAGCCTGACTCCCATTAGGTACCGAGATGAGATCCTCAGACCACTTCTGAGACCATATGCTGGTGTGGTTGGCCCTGGATACCTCCTAATGCAGGACAATGCTAGACCTCATGTGGTTGGAGTGTGTCAGCAGTTCCTGCAAGATGAAGACATTGAAGCTATTGGCTGGCCCACCCGTTCCCCAGACCTGAATCTGATTGAGCACATCTGGGACATCATGTCTCGCTCCATCCACCAACGTCACGTTGCACCACAGACTGTCCAGGAGTTGGCGGATGCTTTAGTCCAGGTCTGGGAGGAGATCCCTCAGGAGACCATCCTCCGTCTCATCAGGAGCATGCCCAGGCATTGTAGGGAGGTCATACAGGCACGTGGAGGCAACACACAATACTGAGCCTCATTTTGACTTGTTTTAAGGACATTACATCAAAGTTGGATCAGCCTGTAGTGTGTTTTTCCACTTTAATTTTGTGTGTGACTCCAAATCCAGGCCTCCATTGGTTATAAATTTGATTTCCATTGATGATTTTTGTGTGATTTTGTTGTCAGCACATTTAACTTTGTACAGAACAAAGTATTCAATGAGAATATTTCATTCATTCAGATCTAGGATGTGTTATTTGAGTGTTCCCCTTTATTTGTTTTGTTATTTTTGAGCAGTGTATATTGCATGAAAACACCTTGGAAAAATTGCTAAAGCATTTACATTTTTAAAAAGTCCTCAATTCTTTAGCATCAAGTTATTAGGAGTCAGATTTGAGGGTCTAAGGAGCCACAGGTTCCAGGCTCCTGGTCTAGCATTTAGCAAATAGAAATAATTTGGTACTCATTACTAACCTAGAACAGGTAAGTTTAGTTTTATTTAGGGTTGGACAGTGAAGTTTTTATATGTCAGAGTTAGACGTAATGATAAACTCAGAGAAGGGATGCAATAAAGACACAAGCGATTCAAAGTTATCTTTGGCTGGCTAAGGAGAGACAGTCTATCCTCCCAGAGGAGCTGCCCTGTGTCACAGCCTTTTATTAAAGAAAGAAAGAACAGTCATGTTACAGCATCGTGGGTTTGGCTACACACAGTTTCACAACTAAAAGTCCTGCTGAATAAAACTGGTTCTATCCAGATACTGATACAGCCCACGTCCACTCAAGGACACGTAGATTAGATGGGATGCAAACAGCCTGCTTCCCAGAACTCCCCCGCACACAGGTTCCTGCTCAGTCTGCATAGCAACCACCCAAATGTAACTCTGAGACAAGATGACAATTCTTTTAATAGTTAATAGTTCATAAAAGTACTTCAGAGATAAATGTAAAAAGTATTCAAACAACTTCTATCAAAATTCACCCAACTAAATAAATGAAAATGTCTTTTAATGGTAAATCATAAGGATAAAGAATCTTTTTAAACTGAGCGATGATAATTCATGTACAAATCTTCCAACTTTATGGATCCCTGCTCCAACACACCTGAATTCACTCATCAGCGTTCAGTCAGCCAGCTCTGCAGACACTTGATAAGGAACCATTCATTTGATTCAGGGACGTTGGAGAAGGGATGCATCTAAAACCTGCAGGATAGTAGATCTCCAGCTCTTTATCCCTGTTTTTGCCACGTCGAGAGAACAAACTAACTGAGAAGTTTAAATCTATGTTTGAGCCCCACAGCACAATGTTGCATTTCCTTGTGAGTATGACTAACGATCTGCACCTTGGGGCTGGCTTCTAATGACCCCTTGACTAGAAAAACATCAGGAGAAACAACCAGAACAACCAATTAATCATAAAATGGAATAATTAAAGCTTTTATTGTAATTTATTTTTGAGTCATAGCCTTAACGGATAAAAATAGCGCATATTATTGCTAGAATTATTGGGGGCTTCAGCTTGCCTAAAACAGAGGTTGCAAATCCAAAAGACAAGAGGGAAAGTGGAGACTGCCACGAGGCCGACAGAAACACTGAAGTAGCTGCAGGTACTTCAGCGCATACTGACCTTGTTCTACATGTGACAACAACATCCTGCATTCTCCATGTTCCTCAGATAAGGAGACGGGTTGTAAGACAGAAGCCTTTTATTCCAAAGGAAACATTCATACGTGCCTATAATCCCACAACCTTCACAAAACACAATGATTTCTGTTGGTTTACCAGTAAAATAACTGAATTCACAGCAGGGCTTTACTGTCAAAGTGGTGGGTCGAATGTTGCTGCAGATTTGGTGGTTTTCACAGCAAACATCATGCATGTTACTGTAGATATACAATGCTCATGGCTCGTCGTCTTCCGCTTATCCGGAACCGGGTCGTGGGGGCAGCAGACTCAGCAGAGACACCCAAACGTCCCTCTCCCCAGACACCTCCTCCAGCTCCTCCGGGGGGAGCCCAAGGCGTTCCCAGGCTAGCCGAGAGACATAGTCCCTCCAGCGGGTCCTGGGCCGTCCCCTTGGCCCACGTCCCGGTGGGACGTGCCTGGAACACCTCCCGAGGAAGGCGTCCCGGAGGCATCCAGTATAGATGCCCGAGCCACCTCAACTGGCTCCTCTCGATGTGGAGGAGCAGCGGCTCTACTCCGAGCCCCTCCCTAATGGCCGAGTTCCTCACCCTATCTCTAAGGGAGTGCCCGGCCACCCTACGGAGGAAGCTCATTTCAGCCGCTTGTATCCAAGATCTCATTCTTTCGGTCATGACCCAAAGTTCATGGCCATAGGTGAGGGTAGGAACGTAGACCGACCGGTAAATCGAGAGCTTCGCTTTTTCGGCTCAGCTCTCTCTTCACCACAACGGACCGGCACAGCGCCCCCATTACTGCGGCAGCCCCACCAATCCGTCTGTCAATCTCCCGCTCCATTCTTCCCTCACTCGTGAACAAGACCTCGAGATACTTGAACTCCTCCACTTGAGGCAGGAACTCCCCTCCAACCTGAAGAGGACAAGCCACCCTTTTCCGGTCGAGTACCATGGCCTCTGACTTGGAGGAGCTGATCTTTATCCCAGCCGCTTCACACTCGGCTGGAACCGCCCCAGCGCATGCTGTAGGTCTTGGCTAGAGGGGGCCAGCAGGACCACGTCATCTGCAAAAAGAAGAGACGAAATCCACTGGTCCCCAAACCAGACCCCCTCCGGCCCTTGGCTGTGTCTAGAAATCCTGGTCCATAAAAGTTATGAACAGGACCTGTGACAAAGGCAGCCCTGCCGGAGTCCAACATGCACCGGGAACAGGTCCGACTTAGTGCCGGCAATGCGGACCAAACTCCTGCTCCGCTCGTACAGGGACCGGATGGCCCCTAATAAAGGGCCCCCGATTCCATACTCCTGGAGCACTCTCCACAAGGCATCACGAGGGACACAGTCGAATGCCTTCTCCAGGTCCACAAAACACATGTGAACCGGTTGGGCAAACTCCCATGAGCCCTCGAGTACCCTGTAGAGGGTATAGAGCTGGTCCAGTGTTCCACGGCCGGGACGAAAACCACACTGCTCCTCCTGAAGCCGAGGTTCGACTATCGGTCGGACTCTCCTCTCCAATACCCTGTCGTAGGCCTTACCAGGGAGGCTGAGGAGTGTGATCCCCCTGTAGTTGGAACACACCCTCCGGTCCCCCTTCTTATGAAGGGGGACCACCACCCCGGTCTGCCAGTCCAGAGGTGCTGTCCCCGACCGCCATGGAATGTTGAAGAGGCGTGTCAACCATGACAGCCCCGCAACATCCAGAGACTTGAGGTACTCAGGGCGGATCTCATCCACCTCCGAAGCCTTGCCACCAGGGAGCTTTTTAACCACCTCGGTGACTTCAGCCTGGATGATGAAAGAGTCCAACCCCGAGTCCCCAGCCTCTGTTTCCACCAGGGAATGCGTGATGGCAGGATTGAGGAGATCCTCGAAGTACTCCTTCCACTGCCCGATAATGTCCCCAGTTGAGGTCAGCAGCCTCGCACCCCCACTATAAACAGTGTTGGCGAAGCACTGCTTCCCCCTCCTGAGGCGCCGGACGGTTTGCCAGAATCGCTTCGAGGCCGACCGGTAGTCCTTCTCCATGGCCTCACCGAACTCCTCCCAGGCCCGAGTTTTTGCCTCTGCCACAGCTCGGGCCGCAGCACGCTTGGCCTCACGGTACCCGTCAGCCGCCTCAGGAGTCCCACAAGCCAACCACAGTCGATAGGACTCCTTTTTCAGCTTGACAGCATCCCTTACTGCCGGTGTCCACCACCGGGTTCTGGGATTGCCGATATACAATGCATTATGGGAAAATTCTACGCTGCTGTAATTTAGATTAAAATACCAATAAATCCACAGAATAAACCAGCCAGTGCTCAGTCTCTGTAACATGTTTACTTTGATAAACTCATCGAACATCTCATATTACTGGTTGCAATGGTTTTTCTGTATAGTCATCTCTTCTGTTCTTCAAGCTGTCAATACTTTACTGTACTTTATAATGTTTTAATGTTTCTAACTTGCATAGGTTTATAAAAGGCAACAGAGCAAAATATCATTCAAATGTGATTTTTTTTGTTTTAATAATCCTTAAAGCTTGTTATACTTCTATGAAGTCATAATCCAATACACTTTCATAAAACCCTATCTTGATAAATAGACACACTTGCTTTTTCAATAGAACTCTAACATCAGATATAATTATTTTTAACAGTTTATGCTGTAATTTGTTCCTCCGTAAGTATCGAAGTTACTGTTTGATTTTACAGTAAAACTGTTAAATTAAAACACAGGAGCTGCTGGATAATTGTTAGCAGTTAGTTATTGTTTAACGGTTTACAGTTTTGTGGAAGAATGTGCTACTAAACAAGGTGACAAGACTGAGCCTCACCTAAAGAACATCCTACCCCCAGTGAAACATGGTGGTGGTATCATTATGCTCTGGGATTACTTTTCTTCTGGTTGAACTGTTCATAACTGAAATAAAGAACAGCTCCAAATATGAATCACTTTTGACTCAGAACCTTCAGGTTTCTGCTACAAAGCTAAAGATGAAAAGGAATTACATTTTTCAGCATCACAGTGAGTCCAAAGCATAAAACTGTATCAGCTAAATAATTGTTTAAGGTGAGGAAAGTTAAAGTTTTGGCATCATCTAGTCAAAGTCCAGAACCAATTCTCTGCTTCCACCTAAGAGGCCTGTGGACAAGAGACTTCGCCACAATCTGAGTGATCTGGAGAACCTTGCATTTCATTTTACTCAGTGTCTGTTTGGCACCATCAGTGATGTGGGGCACCATCACTGGGAGCCATAGGTCACCCGACAGGAGCCCACCACTCCAGGACCTTGCCCACACAAACAGCACCACACCGACTGGAGAACTTTGTCAAGGTAGAATGGGCAACTATTAACATGTGGGACGACTCCTACCAAAGAAGACTGAATTCCCAGTCAGAAAAGCTTCAACAAAGTTCTAGTTTCTGCAACCAGGTTAATGCAGCTTTTTAATTATTTTTTCCATTTGTTTTTCAGTTAAAATATATTGGATAAATGTCTCTTGAATATTCTCTAAAATATCTAATAGTAAAAGGTTCATAAGTGTGTTTAATGGTAATTTGTAGTATAAAAAGTCTCCCTGACTTACATGTTTTGAACCTGTAGAAAAATCTTTTTATTAAAGTGTTCAGGGTCAAAGAAAAAAAAAACTTCTGTTAAGCCAAATAAATTTGATAAAATATCTATAAATTATAGACGCGTCCTGAAAATAAATTAAACACAGAATAGAAAAGACATTCAACCTTTTGTAACAATAAATAGGAACTGGTGTGAACAGGATGATGTGTGTGTTGAGAGGGGCATTAGTCTAACTGGGAAACATCCAGTGTCAGTCTGAGCTGAAGAGACATTTCAAACTGGAGCAGAACTAAAAGCACACAACAAATTTTGATTTCCTGCTCATTCATGTGAGCAGCGCTTTGATTCAGAATGAGTCATGGAGCTGATGACCTGTTCTATATTAAAACTGTTCAAACGACAGGAACTTCAAGGATGTCGAAGCATTTCACTGATTATCTTTCCAGTCTCAGAAATAAAGTCAAACCAAGGCCTCAGGGTGGCTTAAAAAGCTGATGGAAACATTAAACAGACACTAACATAAAGATTTCAGATAAGTCTAATTGTAAGTTCACAGAAAACTCAGATATTAATTTTAAAATGTGATGAACTTTTAAAGGATTCAATTTCAATTATTAGAAAGGAAATAATTCAGCACATTTTGGGAGGATCAGTTGGAGACCTTGAGTAGGTCCTTATTGGACACAAAGGTGCCACATGGGTCCAACTTTTTTCTCCCTAAATTGGCACTCAACATAATTGTATAAGGGAACACATGGAACACTCCTTATAGGGCCCGATTTTTAGCCTGTTTCCTACCCGTTTGGGCCCCATATGTGAATGTTTCCCACAACAAACTGGGAGTTATGAGGAATGGTTTGAGAGTTCAGGAGGTGTGTCTGGGTGGGGATACATCGAGAAGAGACGCATATAAATTCCCTTTATAATAAACAGTAAGGCTAATGTAAAACATAAGGAGGCATTCAAGCTTTTGAGTTAAGATCTTGGCTAATACATTTTTATAATAATGTATTTTACATTCTTTCAGCTATCAGCAACAACACTTTTTTAGTTTCAGTGTCAAAGACTGATGTATTTTCATTTAAGATTAGTCACAGCTTTAAAGCCTTTTATTTTTCAGGTCAAAATGACAAAGAGTACAAAATGATTTTTATCCAAATATGTCAAAATATATTTGATTGTACAAATGTATCAATTACATATGATAGCCAGGTTGGGCTGGGACACCAGTGGGTCTGATGAGCCGTATGATCTCGATTCGACTGGGATCCCAGACGCAGTTTTCCTCCAGGCCGCTCTTCACCATCCCACAGTTGGGTGGCACCCAGGCGGTGTCGTATCCATTATAATGCCAGGTCTTCTGCAGAGGGTGGTTCTGGCAATTGATGGCTTTCACCTTCCCCACTTTGACCTTAACCTTGATGACCACCTTGTCCGACTCAGGGTGACCAATAGGATAACGACTGGCTTTCTCCAGGTCTCTGCTGAGGTAGACCCCAGGACCAAGCATCCCACCTTGAGATTGACGGAAACCATTTGCAAGGATGCCCTGAGCACTGGTCTGGGTGGTGCCATGATACATGATGTAGGTTTGGTTGTCAGCCGGCTGCGGGGTAAGCAATCGAAGAACTCCAGGAGGAGGATCGAAGTCAGCTTCAGCCCACTGTAACCTGCTCATGTTGGTATCAGAATCCCTGCAGGAAAGAAGGTGAAACATTTAAGGCTGAATTTATTCCTGTATTTGTATGTCAAAAGTGATGCCAAAATAGTTTTCTATTCTATTGTTTCATCAAACTCAGCAACGGTTTTATTATATCCGTATTTTATACCAATACTGCTCCTAAAGTTTCAATTAAATACCACTAAATGGTACAACTGAGCCCACTGCTGACACAAACTGGTACCTGCAGTCTGCTTTGAGATTTTTGTCAGCATTGTATTGAGGGCAAAGGTTGTGAAATTTGGCCAAATATTTCAAATCCCAGAATGCTCTGCTGGTGGGTTGGGGTGTCAGTCAGGACCCATATGGATGTTCCCTCTGTTGACATCCATTAGGCCACCCCTTCAAAAATATCCACATGAAAGGTGGAAAACAGAAGCTTTCTGGACAGGTGGGAACCAGAACATCTGCTGAGCCAACATATCTGTAGCAAAGTAATATAACATAAAAATCTTTACAATAAATAACAACTTTGTCCAAGTCCTTAATTTTGGCCCAATGTGTGTTTGAGTTTTAAAACCCTGCTTCATTCTGGATAAAGTTAGAATGAAATCATACTGCTTCATGCACTGAAAGGGTGTTAAACAATTTTAACTTTTAGTGCTTCTTGAGTATGTAACTTTTACCAAAATTAGTTAAATTCTGACCAATTTTCATGAGGTAAAAAACCCCAAAACTTAAACTTTTTAGTATTATATTTTTGAAATCGCTGATTTATTGTTTTAAACTACTAGAAAATTTGAATAATTTAAGTGTTAAGAATTCACAACCCTGCAGATTTCTGTTTTACAGCGCATGGTGATCATCACAGGCATCGATTCTTCTGTTGCTTTGAATAAAGGGAGGTTTCATTTATAACAGGCAGCTGCGATGAGAGGCTGCGTGAAAGACAGGATATGGGTAGTCTGAAACACTTCCTGTTAGGATCTTTGTATGAGGTGCTGTCGTTTTTAACCTTCTGCTGTTCTTGTCCATCTTTACACCTTCAGTCAACAAGGCCACGTAGGTAAACAGACATATAGGAAGTGATGCACCCGTCACCTGATGCCAGTGAACCCAACCGAATTCTCACAAATATATAAAAACATTTTCATTTATGCCTCTTACATGGCTCAGTAACTTTATTAACTTGTTTTCAGATTCAAAAAAATGAAATACATGTGTAAAAAACATTTAATTTGGTCTAAAGTTTTTTTAGAGCTGAATTTGAACTTGTGAAAGTGAATAAAAACATCTTGTCTTTGTTTCAGAAAGCCCAAAGTTTGCAGAAAATGTTTCAGGAAACTTTATTAATACCTGTTGAGGAAACGGAGCCTTTTATCTATCAGTTTAATCCAGTTTTGCTTAAATTCTATTAAAATAACAGATTTCAGCAGATTTTCTCTTTTCTCTAACTCAGTGGAAAAGTTTCATCGTTACATCCTGTAAACGACAACATTAATCTGTTTTTATCTTTCAGGAAGTTCACGGTTAATTTTGAACATCTGCTGATCATACTTCCTATTTAAATTCAGCCCTTTTAGAGAAAAATTTAAGTTTGTGGGAACCTGACTTACCTCTGGCTGCGTCTACCTCAGAATGCTGCCTGCATCTCGTCCCGCTTCTTATTAAAACCTTCAGGAGGAAACTTCAAATATGGACTTATTCTGTTTCACTTTTGTTTCTCCTGTTGACTACTCTGTAGGTGTGGCTGACCCAGCCGTAGTTTTCACTTCTGCCTACCGGTAATTTCATAGATAGGGTGGGGCCCTCTGGACTTTCCAGATTTCTTATACAAGTTAGATGAGTTTAAATGTTTCTCAATGTGCAGCAGCAGATGAGTTTAGTTACAGAAAATAAAAAAAATCCACAGCAAATCCTGTCCAACCAGATTTCAGGTATATATATAAGTTTCATTTTCTGTGAATCATGCCAGTGGTCTGCTCAGAAAATGGTCTGTCAGAGTTCTAGGACTGGGGCCCCAATATTTACACATAAATATTTGAGCCTGTATGAATAATTTTGAGCCTCTGTGATTTAGAGAAAAAACGGAATTAATCCTAAATTTTGATGATAATTTTTAAAAGTCATCGCAGTGTAAACATTACACCCTGGAAACAGAGCGGTTCAAATAAATCTTTAAAATATTATGACCTTCATGCTCATGATGAGAATATCTTGCATCTGCTGAACCAACTGCTCTCTTCTACATTTTCCATGTCCATGTTTGTAGACTCTTCATGGGTTGGGGTACACGGTATAAGAAGACGAATGACTTTTTATTTCTCTTTCTGACATTAAATCAGCCCAAACATTTCCTGTTTTAGGTCAGAGGATTACCAAAGCTATTTCTATTTGCTAAATAGTCCCAAGAAAACAGATACAGTTTAGCCTGAGTGAATCTCAGTAAATGAGGAGAAAAGGTTATGTTTCTTAAAGAGGAACTAAACCCCTAATCAACTTTTTTTTTGCAGATAAATTGCTTAAACCGGACCTTAAAGGTACTATCTTTATATTACTGTGCTATTTTTCTTAATTTCATGTAAACTTTTTAAATTCTGCAATATCTGTCCTAAAAGCGTCTTAGTGCTGCCCTCTTTGGGTTGAACAGTGGCTACTGCAGTTGAATTTTCCTATTGGTTTAAACTATACAGCTTGGTACATGTTTACATGTAGGGTGCGGCTTCCCTGGGCCCACTGTTGCAAAGGGGCCCAAGCTGCCCACCGCCAGACTGATGGTGAAAAAAACAAAAAAGTAAAGTCAGTCGCTTACTGCTGTATTTGTAAGGATATACAGTAAGTGTTAGAGTTAGAAAGCTGATAAACACAGACAAATGTAAAATAAGGCACAAAGTGAACCAAGCAAGTTTGACTTGCAAGGGTGAGACAGTCCTCTGCCAAACAGTGACTTTCTTCTCACAAGGAGAAAATCCTTGCACCAGCCTTTTATTTACAACTCACATTCTTACAAGTAAAAAGCGGGAATCGGTTCAGCCAATTCTTACAGAGATTTATACTTAGAAGAGTGGTCATTCCCATATATGATATAAGCATGTCATGTCCAAGGATTGATCCAATCCAGACCACATTCCTTAACTTTCTGCAAGTCACTGACTGGATGCAATCTGCTGGGTTTCCTTTCCTTAGATAGAAAAACTTTTTATCCAATTTGAATAAATAACAGATTGAACTTTCCACAAACCTTTTGTCCACACTGAAACCAATCACAGGAATCATCTTCACTAGTAGAACTTAAAACATAAACCTTGTTTAAACTAAACAATGATAATTTTTATAAATTTTTCCAACAGTAAGTGTAAAAAATGGGGAAATATCAGTCCAGATCAGAGCGTTTCTGAAATAAGATTAAGCTGTAATGTGACATCATAGTTGCCATGTGAGCCTCTCTTGTGCTGTCTGGCCATCTCTCTATCTCACTCACTGTGCATATATGTGCCTTTGACAGAAAGTGACATCTGACTGAAGAGCAGTCATGGGTGGTCTAAGTGTGTAGTTAGCCTTAGTTAGTTACTGTGTGTTGGCTTAAAAGGCCTAATTATGAAAAAACACAAATCGGGCGCACTAAAAAGAAAGGAGCAAGAGGAGAGGAAGAATCTTGTGGCCTTGTGTGTTCTGCTGACAAATTCCTTCCTAGCAACTCAACCCTTCATGTCTGGCAAGTGTCTTGCTGCTGCTAGCTCCCGCCAAGCAATGGGAAATGTTAGCGCAGAGTATGCAGGTAGGGGTTTAGGAAAGCAACTGTGACAAAGAGGAAGACGGAGACGATTATGATGGTTATTTTTGAAGCCAAAGCTATTCATTGAGTCCCTTTTTGGCAGCGACCAAATACAGCTCAGATCCTCTATCTGTATTTTTTAGCTTGAAAATAATCCTGCCTTATGATCACATTTCATTTGTTCGACAGGTGGAGGTGAAAGTACATAGTGATGAAATAAATCAACATTCATATTAATGTGCTGTCATTGTTATGTTATTTTACAACTTTGATGCAGGCAATAATTACACACACACGTTTGACAGTTAAAATGGTTTATGAAACACAACTGGAGGACTTCAGTTTTTCTGCACCGTATCAGGAAGAACAATAAGGAAAGAAGGTGAGTATAAATAGGAAGTAAGTTATTGTTGAATGTGGAAAAGGATGAAAGATTGGAGGTGTTGCTGTGGATGAAGGTAGAAGTCTGGTGAAGGTGAGTAACACTCCGAGTCTGAGGTTGACAGGTTTGAGGTGTCTGAGAGGCTTGTGTTGGCTGAGCATCTGTTTTGTCTTTCTCCAGCGTGAGACTGATGGGAGCGCCACAGCAGGCTGAGGGTGGAAAGGCAGGTGAGTGATGGGTTGCTGAGCCACAGGGTAGCTAGGCGGTAGGACAGCCAAGGAGCAGCGTGGAGACTAAGAGCAGTCACCTGAGGAAGGATCTTTGCAGGAAGTCATCAACCTGGTGGAACACCAGCCACCGAGGCAGGAACCCGATGCTGGCTGTTGTGACAGAACCCTGGAAGCAAGGAGGTACAGGTAACATCAATGATATTCTCTATGAAGGAGTCAGCAAAGACTTGGCCTGGTTACCGCGCTCTGTGAGCAAACAATCTGTGTCAGGGATTCCGGCTCCTCTTAAACACCTCCTGATGATCCTGATGAGCTACAGCTGCGGGCCTACCTGTAGCACCCTGCTGAAGAACAGAGAGAAGACAACAGAGAAGCACTACACAAAGCTGCACAAAGCTGCGTACAGCTCAGAGCCCTGAGCGGACGCCTTCTGGTGAACGTCCAGACGTTAAAGGAGTGGAACGCTTGAAGTCTGTGATGAGAGAAGGATCTAAAATAAAAGACCTGGGAACCCATGAGCGTTCTTCTGGTCCTTATCCTGGATGTCAATCCACCACACAGCGGGGGTGGAGGGGATTTGGCCAGAGGGCACAGAGAGCTGGAGCAGATTTGATCTTTGAGACATGCAAGGTAGGATGGATGCAGAGGTTTGGCAGAAGCTTGAGGCAGACAGCGGACGAACTGATGACAGATTCAATTTTATACGGGCCAAGGTATCGAGGGAACAGTTTTCTGTACTGTACTTTAAAGGGAAGGTTCTTGGATGAGAGCCAAACTTCCTGAACAGGTGAGTAGGTGGGAGCTGGAACTTTCTTATTGTCTGCAATTTTTTTTATTTTGTGCAGAGGTGTGTTGAAGTGCAGTCTTAGTTTGGTCCAAACTTTGTGACAGTGTAGGATATGAGATTTGACTGAGGGAATGGTGGAATCCGGAAATTATGTTGGAAGAAGTGAAGGTTGGTAGCCCAATGATGCTTCAAATGGAAAAAGACCAGATGCAGCAGTGAGTTGTAAGAATACTCGACATAGATGAGATTCTGGCTCCAGGAAGTAGGGTTGTTGGTGCAGATGCAGCGGAAAGTGTTTTCTAGTTCTTGATTTAATCGTTCACATTGACCCATGGTTTGTGGGTGGAATCCTGAAGACAGGCAGGATTTAACTCTCAGGGCTGCACAGAAGGGAGGCGGAGAAGACGCTACGCCGTGCTCTGGGTCTATCTGTGCCGCAGCCAGATTATGATGATTCCAGGGTGGCGTTTCCATGTCCAGGGACAGGTCCCCTTAGTCGCCATTGATCTACCACTCCCATTCATCAGGCAGCAAAGCCGTCGTCTTTCTCCCGCCCCAAGAAATGCTGGCGTGGAGTGACTCCCAGCCTTTCAGCCGGCCAGGGGGAGGTTCCCGTGTCCACTGCTGGGACAGCTGCAGCGATTTTTCCAATGCCTTCGTCTGCCACAGCACCATCTCCCAGGCCTGCTGCGACTTCGTCTCTGTCGTCTCCAGTCCATATTTGCACCTAATGAGCTGGAGAATCTGCTGAGGATGTATGCTCGCAAACTCAAGCTTTTTAGAAGGACTGTTCTTTTACATCCTTCTCCTTTGTTAGAGGAGGAAGTCAGGGAAATGGAGGAGAATTACCAGACAGCAGTAAGGCAGTTTTTCTGCCGGCCACCTTCATCCACCTCAGACCTGCAGTTAACAGGAAGTTGGTGTTGCAGCTCTGATGTCACATATAAGAACACGTGAGACACTCCACCATTGCTTTTTCTCCCGCTGTAAACCGAGACGTGGTTACAACGCAACGGAGGCGCGCATCATTCTGGACAAGAATCTCACACATGGGTTTTGTTCTTTCTCCTAACTGGCCAAACTCATGAGAAGTGCTTTTTAAAATTTAATTTAATTTTTTTTACCGTGTCCTGTCCGGCAGAGTAGCGCTCAGAATTTATGTCTTAGTGCCAAGAAAAAGCCCAACAGATTTACTTTCACAAGTGGAGCATTACGGCTAACCCTTTAAGGCTGTGCTTGATATTTATAAAAAGAAACTTTATTAGGAACTGCTTTGGGATTATTTCAGTTGTTACAGACACGGAGACAGAAATGAAAAGGAAAAAACAGAAGCACGATAAAGAGAAAGAGGTGGGGCATAAAGGAGAAGGGGAGATAGGAGAATAGAATGGAGGAAAGAAAGAAGGATGAAGAGAATACAAGATAACACCCTGCTTGCTTCTACACCTGCAGAAATGTTCATATTACCAGCTTTTTTACCAAAAAGTACACGGTACTTAATGATGCAAGATGTAACATTTGTGTATCTGTTAACACCTGAATCTAAACACCTGTTGGTCTGAGTGTGAGCGTGCTTGTGTTTACAAGGTTTTTCCATAAAAATATGCAATAGTGAGTGTGAGGAGCCACAGACCTGCCCCCCGGACCCGGGACAGATACGGTGGAGATCCAAGCCATAGACTACCGCAAACCCCTAGAGAAGAGCAGAGGAGAGTCCCAGGGGAACCACCCAGCAGCCACAGTGCAGAAGCCTCAGGGAGCTGCAGCGATGAGCCCACAGGCCCCGCCGGCAGCCGTCTACGCCCAAGCAGATCCAGCCATGGACCCAGAGACCCGAGACCCTGGGACACATCACTCCCCAAGCAGACACCCCCGACAGAGCCCAGGGGTCCAGGCCCCGGCAAGCAGCCACCTAGGGTGAGCCAGCACACACCAAAGCACCCAGCCCCGGATACCAAGAACCACAAGTACACCGGCGGGCAGAGACACCAACCACCAGCAGGTGGTGTGGCGGGGATGGAATAGGGCCCACATTTGATGGGGAGCCTTCTGATCCAGAAGAGGGAGCAGCTCAAGACCCAACCTGACGCAAAAAACAGGCACACACATTCACAATCGCACATTCCCACTCTCATGCGTACACATAAAAACATTCAGACCCATACACCCAACGTAAAGACAATCAACAATGGACGCCGTACACTCACTCACACTCCCCATACATACTCTATGCTCCCAGGTCCAGGTCCCAATACCCGATAGGGACAACCAGCCTGCAGACCCAGGAGGTGGTCCCCTTCCCTCCAGTGGTGGAGACAGGCAGACCACTCATGAGAAGTTCAATGAGCTAAAAGCTTACTGGGTTAAGAAGACCAGTATGTTTTATCTTACTGATCGAAGGCATGGACCTGACACGCAACTCAAGAAAAACCCACGGAGGTTTTCTAAGGAGACGAAATTTTCCTCTTTGTTTTTGCTCCAGTCGACTGCTGACGGTCCGTCATACTTTTCCCCTTTTGCCAAAGGAGGAGAAGCCAACCATCCTTGAGTTTGTTACGGACGCATAACAAATCTCTCCTCTGCTCCAGAGAAGACGACACCAAGTAATTCCGTTCTTGTTTATTTCTGTTAGTACGATAGAAATGGCTTGGGCAGGATAGAGTAGGATTTTAGATCACTTTAGAATCGCCACTTATTGTAGTCCAATTTGTTCTCAGTTGTATGTTGATGCAATGTCTTATTGACGCTTTGATTGCTTTTGGACTCCGAAAGCCGCCATGCTTTAAAGCTGTGTGTGTCTCACTGTGTTTTGAACACCTGAGCTCAGTCTCAGGTGAACTTAAAAGTTGGACTGTTAGACATTCTCAGAAGCTCTTAAGCTGCAGCTAGAACCTCATGGTGGAAGACTCACTGTTCCATTGTCTTCACTCTTAGTGTTATTCCACTGGTTGCCGGCTAAAAGTTTTACGACCCTTTTCATTTCACAAGCTCCCTCTGTGGGGTTTTTATGACTTCAGGTTGGTGGAGGTCACTCCAAAAGCTTTGTTCCATTACCATTTTTGCCCATAAACTGTTGGTTTGACTTTCATAGACGCTCATTGTTGTTTTACCCATTTTTTGTAGAATTTTGCATGCTTGATTAGATGAAGATTATTGAATCAGAATAGCGAGGTGTATCAGGACTGTTGATTTAATAAATGTTCATGTAGATAACGAGAAAGCGTTTAGAGCAAGAGTGATTTATCTTTCATAATAAGGTCAAAGTTCCCCCACCTTCGAAGCGGTTGATTGAACAGTGACATTTAGCGTTTGGTCGCTGAATCCAGTGACGAGGGGTTCGAGGACGAAAGGCTGCCTGATCCTGTTCCTGAGTGGTTCCAGGACGAACCGCCGCCTGATCCTGTTCCTGAGCGGTTCCAGGACGAACCGCCACCTTATCCTGTTCCTGAGCCGTTCCAGGATGAACCGCCGCCTGCTCCTGTTCCTGAGCGGCTCGAGGGCAAACGGCGTCTGATCCTGTTACTGAGCGGTTCGAGGACTAGCCGCCGTCCAGGTCTCTACTTTGTAGGTCCTGGCTCCCGCCTGAACATTGTGTCTGCAAAGGACGACCTCCCGGTCGCCTGCCTGAACTCTGTGCCTGCACGGGACGACCTCCCGGTCGCCTGCCTGAACTCTGTGCCTGCACGGGAGGACCTCCCGGCCGTCCGCCTGTACTCCAACCAAAAGGCATGACCAGATACTCAAAATGTCCTATTTAAGGTTGTGAATGCTGTTTTCCATTCATCTCCTTAATGGATATGCACAAGGTGATAGGCATTCCGGAGATCTAGCTTGGAGAAGATGGTGGCATCTTTGACAGGTTCGAACACTGCAGAGATGCGGGGAGGAGAATATGTATTTTTAATTGAGATCTGATTGAGCCTCCTATAATCAATGCAGGGTTGTAATAATTTTTTTCTCAACAAAAAACCCTGGCTCTGACTAGGGAGGAGGATGGTCGGATTATTTCGGCCTTGAGAGACTTATTAATGTATTTTTCCACAACCTCACTTTTAGGTCGAGACAGGTTAAAGAGCCTCCCCAAAGGAAGGGGAGCATCGGGAGGAGGTCTATGGCACAATCATAGGGATGATGTAGAAGCAAGGAGAGTGTCAGGTCTTTGTTAAAACATTTTTGCAGATCATGGTATTCAGGAGGAATGTGGGAGAGATCAGATGAATAATTAGGTTCTGGCCTCTCAGGAAGAGCTGGGGAAATGGCAGACTGGAGAAAGGATGAAAGGTAGTTAGAACCCCAGGATTCTATTCGTGCTTCAGCCCAGTTAATGTGTGTATTGAGTTCCTTCTGCCAGGGGTGTCCTAATATGATAGGGATTTCTCTGGTGGAGAAAACAAAGAAAGTAAAGTGTTCATGGTGATTTCCTGAAATGATCAGGTGGCGCAGAACAGTCTGCTGCATGATAGTGTATAGAGAACTCCCATCTAAAGGCTATACTCTGTTTGGAGAGTGAAGGGGAAGAACAGGGAGGTTCAGCCCCTTCACTGAGAAGACTAATCAAATTCTGTTTGGAGCCCTAATCGATGAGGGCTTGAACAGTGAAGAACTCTTGTTGGATGTTTAAAGTGATACCTAGAAGCAAACGGGGATTTCTATTATGATGGAAAGTGTCCGCCAGTGCCCCCTGACCTACTGGAGGGCTATGTCTTTTGGGTGAACTGGACAGGAGAAGCAGAGGTTATCAGCAGAGCCACAATTGAGGCATAAACATGAATAAAGTCGTCTCTGCCTCTCATTAGGAGTCGATTTGGGTGCAACCCACCTGCATGGGTTCAGAGATGAACTGCTGGACAGGATGCCGGAGAGATGTTAACTGACGACGAGCATCAGACTCAGAGAGTGGATGATGTATTTTCTCCCTGGCTCATTCTCTAAGACAGTTGTCAATGCAAAAAGACTGATAACTCCTTTCAAAGCTGACGGATTCCAGTCGAACTCTGCCGCTAAAATGTGACATTCTACTGCCAACGCAGACACAGCTCTGTTCCCCTGCTTTAAGTTCCACAACATTTTTGCTGTTTCCTCATCACTTGGCCTGAAAGGGAATGTCTGTTTAAACATTTCCATATACTGATCAAATGAGTAATAATGAATAGATGTCTCATCAATGGTAGCCTCTGCCCAACGGAGTGACTGGTCTTTGAACAGCCCGATAATATAAGAGATCTTACTCGAATCATCAGGAAAGGAGGGGGGTGACCGACAAAAAACCAAGGAGCATTGTAGGTAAGGAAGCCCCGGAAATTTTTAATCTGTCCGAAGAAGGGCTCAGGGGATGGACACACCACATTCTGGAAAAAACTCAGGTGTGACATGCGAATCGCAGAAGGTTGAGCTGAGGAAGGAACAAGTACAGGTTAGTTAAACGAGGAGGAGGTAACTGTTTTTGAAAATCCTCGAGACGCTGGGAGACCTGATCCAAGGATTGAAGGACAGAAGACTGTTAAACAAGGGACTGCAGCTGTTAAAGCTGTTAAACAAGGGACTGCAGGACGGAATCGTGATATAATTGTGCCACAGAGCCATCTCGGTGGCCAGATTGTTCAGTCATTGTTATGTTGCTTTACGGCTCGGATGCAGGCAATAATTACACACACACGTTAAACAGAATAATTTATTGAGAAACACAATTGGAGGACTTCAGTTTTTCTGCACCGGATCAGGATGAACACTAAAGGAAGAAGGTGAGTATAAATAGGAGGTAAGTTATTGCTGAATGTGGAAAATGATGAAGATTGAAGGTGCTGCTTACTGTTTGTGGATGTAGGTAGAAGTCTGGGGAAGGTGAGTAACACTCCAAGTCTGAGGTTGACAGGTTTGGGGTGTCTGAGAGGCTTGTGTTGGCTGAGCATCTGCTTTGTCTTTCTCCAGCGTGAGACTGATGGGAGCGCCACAGCAGGCTGAGGATGAACAGGCAGGTGAGCGATGGGTTGCCGAGCCGAAGGATAGCTAGGAGAGCCAAGGAGCAGCAAGGAGACTAAAAGCAGCCGCCTGAGGAAGGATCTTTCCAGAAGGTCCTCAAACCGGAGGAGCACCAACCACCTAAGCAAGAACCTGATGCTGGGTGTTGTGACAGGACCCTGGAAGCAAGGAGGTAAAGGTAACATCAATGATATTCTCTATGAAGGAGTCAACAAGACCTGGCCTGGTTACCGGGCTATGTGAACAAATAATCTGGCTTCTCTCTCAGGAATTCCTGCTCGTCTTAAACACCTCTGATGATCCTGATGAGATTCTTTTCCATTTTTTAAAGACCAGTTAAAATAGTGCAAATGTGCTTATTGTTTCCAGCAGAGTAGCTGACTTCTCAGCTTGTAAGATGTTCACTGTATTCATCAGAGAGACAACCTGGGGAAAAAACTGTCTCTGTGGCAGCTGGTTTTTCAAACAGCGCTTTGTATCGCTGAAGGTCAAGGAACAAACAGCTTATGTGCAGGATGTGTGGAGTCTGCAGAGATGTTGGCAACCCATTTCCTGACCCTACCCTGTACAGGTTCTGGATGGAGGGACAGGCAGCCCTGATGATTTTCTCTGCATACCTGTTGTACGTTACAGTGTGAACCTGTCTTGTTTTGTGGATGAGCCGAACCACACTGAGATGGATAAACACAGGACAGACTAAATAATGGCAGTGTAGAAGATGACTAGTAGTCCCTTTTTTAGTTGCTGAAGGAAGTACAGTCTCTGCTGGGCCTTCATCTGAACAGTGTCTATTTGTGAGGACCATCTCAGGTCCCAAGAGATGGTGGTTCCTAAGAATCGAAAGTTAAAGAATCGGAAGTCTCTGAAAGTCCACCATCACCTCCACTGTCTTGGATGGGTTAAGCTCCAGGTGGTTCTGACTGCACCAGTGGACCAGCCGACCTGTATCCAGCTGATAAGTATGCAGACTCATAATTGTCTTGGATCAGACCAAAAACAGTAAGTAGTAAGTAAGTAAACTTTATTGATATACCACCTTCCTGACATAAAATCACAAAGAGCTTTACAGAGTACAAATAAAATAGAAACAAATATAGACTTAACATAAAACAGAGACAGTAAGAACAGCTAATAAAACAAGTAGAACATTTAACTAAAACTTGTCTAAATAAAAGTGTCCTAAGCTGCTTTCTAATGGAGTCAACAGAGTCGGCAGGGGCTAGGCATTGCACAGCCTAGGGGCTACTGTCTGAAAAAACAGGTCGCCCCTGGTTTTGAACCGGGTCTTAGGGACCTTCAGGAGATTCTGGGCAGAGGACCGAAGAGTGCGACCTGAAGAATAAGGGATCAACATTTCGTTGATGTATTGTGGGCCTGTCTATTAAAAGCTCTAAAAGTCAAGAAAAGTTTTCATTCATTCATCTTCTATACCGCTTATTCCATAGTGGGTCACTAGAGCTGGTGCCTATCTCCAGTAGTCTACAGGGTAGAGGCAGGGTACACCCTGGACAGGTCGCCAATTCATCACAGGGCAACATAAAGACATACCGGACAAACAACCACGCACACACTCATTCACACCTAAGGGCAATTTAGAAAGACCAGTTAACCTAACAGTCATGTCTTTGGACAGTGGGAGAAAGCCAGAGTACCCGGTGAGAACCCACGCATGCACAGGGAGAACATGCAAACTCCATGCAGAAAGACCCCCGGCTGGGAGTTGAACCCAGGACCTTCTCACTGCAAGGCAACAGTGCTATCCATCTGTCCCACTGTGCAGCCCTAAAACATTTTTAATCAATTCTCAATTTAAAAGGTAACCAATGTAGAGAGGATAAAACCGGTGTCAAGTATGCCCCTCTTTTAGTTACTGGTAAAAGCCTTGCTGCAGCATTGTGAACCAACTGGAAACGAGTGACAGCAGATTTGCTAAAACAAGTAATAAAAATTCTGTCTCTGAGTCATTAATTACTGTGTAGATTAAACTAGTCTTCTGTGTTTTAGCCTGTGTATTCATTGTTTATTAGTAGAGCAGTGTAAAAAGAAGATTGGGTGCTGCAACATATATTAGGGCTGAACGTGTTTTGGCCTCCATTAGTGACAAGTAATGTTGCTGAAGATACAGTATGTCTGTAGCATTTTTCATAAAAAGCCATTTTTTACTAGAGTGTAGTACTTAGTATGGCAGAAGTAATTATGTATTTTTATTGTTGAAACATTTACAGTTGAATCTCATTGAGTGGTACAACTCTGCATCTAGCTGCAGACCAGGACCAGAATCTCAACCAGACACCAGAAATGTTTAAAAGTCATTTTTGTCCCACTTGACTTCAAGTCTCGTCTTTGAGGGGCAAGTCCAAGTCAGGTCTGAAGTCTTTCACTCCAATTCAGAGTCAAGTCTCTAACAACTGAAATAAATATTTCTTATCAAATCCACAACATGAAGGCCTCCTCTAACCCTGCATTTCTCTAGGCTGGGAATACAAACCTGTCCTGTTTGTCCTGTTTATGAAACCATATGGAGTGGAGTTGAGACACGTTCTGACCCAGTTAATCTTAAAAGGGTTTAATGACTGGTGAGGCACAGACTCATCTGGAGTTGGATGTACAATGATACAATAGAGGCATTTCCACTGGCAGAGTCTGGAGCTTAATAATGAATGTGACAGGGCATGTATTCACACGTGTTTTAAAAGTAAAAATGGAAACAATTTGGTCTTTTCACACCTGACTTTTTAGGGACTTTTAACCAATGTTTTACAACCACTAGTGGGATGCTTGTTGTTGTGACAACCTATGATTTAAAGTAAGAAAATCAGCACAAAAAAGATCCAACTTTTTTCTCCCGGTATTGACATGATTGTATACAGTAACACATGGAACATCCCTTATGAGGCCCATATTTTAGTCTGTTTCCTACCTGTATGGGCCTCATACGTAAATGCCGGCTGGATGATTAAAGTGGTAGATCCTGTTGAGACCAACAACTATGAATAGTGGAAATATATAGAGCAGAGACTTCAGTAAATTCCCTTTATAATGAACTGCAAGGCTGATGTGGTCTTGCATAATATATTTTTTATAATGTATTTTACATTCTTTTAGCTATCAACAACTACATGTTTTTAGTTTCCGTGATGTCAGAGACTGATGTATTTTAATTTAAGATCAGAGTCACAACTTTAAAACTTTTATTTCTCAGGTCAAAATAACAAAGAGTACAAAATGATTTTTATCCAAATATATAAAGATATATTTGCCTGTAGAAATGTATCAATTATAGATCGTTTATATGTGTAACTATGTGAAGAATCTGAAAAGCCAGCTGGACTGGGTTAACAGTGGGTCTGATGAGCCGTATGATCTCGATTCGACGGAGATCCCAGACGCAGTTTTCCTCCAGGCCACTGTTCACCATCCCACAGTTAGGCGGCACCCAGGCGGTGTCGTATCCATAATAATGCCAGGTCATCTGCAGAGGGTGGTTCTTGCGATTGATGACCTTAACCCTCCCTACATTGACCTTAACCTTGATGACCACCTTGTCCCACTCAGGGTGACCAATAGGATAGCGACTGGCTTTCTCCAGGTCTCTGCTGAGGTAGACCCCAGGACCAAGCATCCCATCTTGAGATTGACGGAAACCATTGGCAAGGATGCTCTGAGCTCTGCTCCGGGTGGTGCCATGGTACATGATGTAGGTTCGGTTGTCAGCCGGCAGCAGGGTAAGCAACCTAAGAATTCCAGTAGGAAGATCGAAGTCTGCTTCAGTCCACTGTAACCTCCTCATGTTGGTATCAGAATCCCTGCAGGAAAGAAGGTGAAACTTTTAAGGCTGAATTTATTCCTGTATTTGTATGTCAAAAGTGATGCCAAAATAGTTTACTATTCTATTCTTTCATCAAACTCAGCAATGGTTTTATTATATCCGTATTTTATACCAATGTTGCTCCTAAAGTTTCAATTAAATACAACTAAATCAGTGGTGTCCAAACTTTTGGGCCAAATTTAAAAAGTTCACACTTTGATTTTCTTTTTTTTATAATAATTTTGTGATTTTTTTTTACTTGTTTAGCAGTAAATTAACATAGTCATATTAACATAGTCATATTTTTGAAGGAAAAGGATCAGTAAATCATTGTAGAAACATTAAAAGGGTGTCACAAGTTTGTTATTATTCTCATGAACCAGAGTCTTTCTTTCTTATACAAAGTTGTATTTTGCTTATGTTCCATTTTAAGAAGGTTCTGTCATTTTTGTGAAAATCTCCCCCCCAAAAAAATGAAATTGTGTCCATCTGCAACAAACGCGGTACTGGAGGGCCACATTTGTACCATTCTTGAATTTAGGTTGGTTCCAAGGGCTGCAAATGGCCCTAGGCCCCCACTGAACTAAATGGTACATCTCTGCCACCTGCTGACAGTACAGGTACCTGCAGTCAGCTTTGGGGTATGGATCAGGACTGCATTTATTTAGGGCAAAGGTTGTGAAAGTTGGCCAAATATTACAAATCCCAGAAACTCTGCGGACACGTTGGAGTGTCAATCAGGACCCATATTGATGTCCCCCCTGTTAACATCCATTAGTGATTTCAGGCTACTGCCACACATTAGGCCACCCCTCCAAAAAATTTCCAAATGAAAGGGGAAAACAGAAGCTTTCTGGACAGATGGGAAGCAGAACATTGATTGTGCTGAGCCAACATATCTGTAACCAAGTAACATAACTTATAAATCTTTTCAATAAATATCAGAGGCTTTGTCCAAGTCTTTAATTTTGGCCCAATGTGTGTTTTAAATCCCTGGTTTAGTCTGTATAAAATTAAAAAGAAAAAAAAAAACTGCTACATGTGCTGAAAAATGTCTTGAACTTCAACTGTTTTAAATTTTAGTGCTTCTTCAATTTATTTATTCGTTAATTTTCTGTACCGCTTCTTTCATAGTGGGTCGCAGGGGAGCTGGTGCCTATCTCCAGCAGTCTACAGGCGAGAGGCAGGGTACACCGGACAGGTCACCAGTCCATCACCAGGCAACAAAGAGACACACAGGACAAACAACCACTCACACCTAAGGGCAATTTAGAGAGACCAATTAACCTAACAGTCATGTTTTTGGACTGCAGAAGGAATCCTGACTACCCAGAAAGAACCCACACATGCACAGGGAGAACATGCAAACTCCATGCAGAAAGACCCCCGGCCAGGAGTCAAACCCAGGACCTTGTTGCTGCAAGGCAACAGTGCTACCAATTGCGCAAGCCTCAAATTTATTTACTTTTACCCAAATTAGTTAAATATTTATTAGTTTTCATGAGTTAAAACACATGAACAAACTTTACAAACAAACAAACAAACTTTATCTTTTTGTTGTTATATTTTTCAGTTCCTAGTTTATTGTTTAAAATGCTATAACATTTGAATTATTTAAGTGTTAAGAATTCAGCACCTTGCAGATTTCTGTTTTACAGTGAATCGTGATCATTACAGGCATTGATTCTTCTTCTGCTTTGAATAAAGTGAAGTTTTATTTAAAACAGGCAGCTGTGATAGGAGGCTGCGTGAAAGACAGGATATGGGTTGTCTGAAACACTCCCTGTTGTTAGGATCTTTGCATGGCCTGCTGCGGTTTTTAACCTGCATTTTAACCTGAATTTGATCTGGTGAAAGTGAATAGAAACATCGTGTCTTAATTTCAAAGAGCCCAAAGTTTGCATAAAATGTTGCTTAAATTCTAATAAAATGTAATAAAGTCACAGATTTCAGCAGATTTTCACTTCTCTTTAACTCGGTGAAAAAGTTTCATCGTTACATCCTTTAACGACAGTAAAATCTACTTTAAATCAAGTAATGAGTGGCTTTCCAAATTTTCAAATAGTTAAGTATTTTTAGATAAATTAACCACGTTAAATTATTTTAAAGAGTGTTTTATTTGAGTTGGCTCTCTATTTGACGATTTAAATTTAAATATAGTTGGATCAGTTATAAATCCTGACACTCTGCCACTGAACAACATTGCTAATACTAATACCTTTAACTTTGCTCCTATATGCACAGCTGATGTTCTCAAAGCGTTAAAAAGTATAGACAGTAGAAAAGCAGCAGGTCCAGATGAATTGGATCTTTTCTTTCTAAAGTTGGCTGCAGAATTTATAGCAGAGGCATTGTCTGATATCTTCAATCAAAGCCTAAACGCTAATAAAATCCCCAGTGTCTGGAAATCAGCTTTGTATTACCCCTATTGATAGGTGGGGAACAGTCACAAGTTCAATTTCCAAATTATGATTGCTAATGAAAAATTTTTAAAAATTAGTTGCAGACCAACTGAGGTTGTTTTTACAGTTAAACTCAATTTTACCTAATTTACAATCTGGTTTCAGAAAAAAGCACAGTACCGTTACTGCTACTTTAAAAGTCCTAAATGATGTTTTTCAAGCTCTTGATTACGGAAAACACCATGTTGCTTTGTTCCCTATTTGTCAAATAGAACCCAAATTGTTTAATTAGCTGGGTCCTGTTCTTCTCTTCTTGAAATCATAAGAGGAGTTCCACAGGGCTCAGTTCTGGGACCACTTTTATTTTCTATTTCTTTAAATAATTTGTGTGACAATTTGTCAAATTCTTGTTATCATTTTTATTACTGCTCTTCTTCACTCCCATAGGTCGTAGAGTTTTTACAGTCTGCTTTCAATATAGTTCAATCTAGTTTACAAACTCTTAAATTGGTTTTGAACTTGGACAAACTGAAAGCCATGGTATTCTTGCATTCCCAAAGGCTGTCAGAAATTTCTACATTTATTACCACTCCCTTGGGTAAACAAATTAAGTTTGTTGCTAATTATAAATAGCTAGGTTTTATATTGGATAAAAAGCTCTCTTTTAAAATGCACATTGCAAATTTGGTTTAAAAAAAAGCTGAGGGTGAAGATTGGGTTTAATGACCGAAATTGATCTTGTTTCCCTCTCAGAGCAATAGAAAAATGTGTCTCAGCTAGCTTTTTGCCTCTGCTTGATTACGGAGATGTTCTGTATATGAACGCCTCGACCAAATGTCTTCAGTCACTGAATCCTGTTTATCACTGTGCCTTGAGGTTTGTAACAGGCTGCAGACGTCTCACGCATCACTGTAAGTGCTACACCAAAGTTGGCTGGCCTCCTTTGAGTGTACAGAGATGCATTCATTTGATTTATAAAACGCTGCTTGGACTGGCTCCTTCATACTTAAATGCACTGCTACAAAAATCTATTACTGGCTACTCTCTTTGCTTCAACGTCATTTTCCCTGCGTTTGTTCCACGTGTTCAAACGGGAAAAGGGAAACCAGCATTTACTGTTATGGCTCCCAGAGCATGGAATCATCACCAGTTTGAGCTCAAGATAGTGAATCTGATTTCTTTGAAATTATTTCAAACCATTCTTAGAAATAAGCAGTAATCTATTAATCAGTGTGGATGTTTTTAGTTCTTTTATGTGTTTTGATCGTATTATCTTTTATAATTCGTTTAACTATGTAACTTTTTGGATGTGTGCTGCAAACTTTCTGCCCAGGTCCCCCTTGCAAATGAGATCTTGATCTCAACAGGGTTTTCATCTATTTAAATGAAGGGAAGGAAATTAAGTGAAGTGATATTAATCTGTTTTTATCTTTTAGGAAGTTTACGGTTGATTTTGAACATCTGCTGATCATATTTGCTGTTTAAATTCAGCCCTTTTAGAGAAATATGAAAGTTTGTGGGATCCTGACTTACCTCTGGCTGCGTCCACCTCAGAATGCCGCCTGCACCTTGTCCTGCTTCTTATTAAAACCTTCTGGTGGAAACTCCGAATATGGACTTATTTTGTTTCACTTTTGCTTCTCCTGTTGTCTACCCTGTAGGTGTGGTTGACCCAGCTGTAGTTTACAATTCTACCTGCCGGTAATTTCATAGATAGTGTGTTATTTCTCTATCCAACATTAAATCAGCCCAAATATTTTCTGTTTTAGGTCAGATAATTACCAAAGTTATTTCTGTTTGCTAAATAGTCCCAAGAAAACAGGTAAAGTTTAGTCTGAGTGAATCTCAGTCTATGAGAAGTCTCAGTAAATGAGGAGAAAAAGTTATGTGTCTTAAAGTGCATATAAACAACTGGTTTTAACTGTATATTGGTGGGAAATGTGAATAATTCTGTCTCAATTCTCTAACAGCTGAAATAAACATTTCTCATCAAATCCACACTATTTGGTCACCTTTAACCCTGCATCACTGTAGGATAGGAATATAAACCTGTACTGTTTGTCCTTAGACATAAATTATTACATGAACAGTTAATAATTAACTACAAAATCTTTCTATATTTGGATTTATGTTTATGAAACCACATGGAGTCAAGTTGAGACAAGCTCTGAGCCAATTAATCTTAGGAGTTCCTACCATTGATCTAAAGTCTAATACCACCTTTATCATAGTATTTTGCTAATTGTGATCTTCTGATTTAGAGGGTTTTGTTCTTCCAGAGGATTTAAAAAATGCACATAGCTTGTGTAAAAGTTAATCAGCGTAAAAGTTAAACAAATAGCCTCTGTGTGAGTCATACACTGATAAATTTGGACAAAGGTTAACACGTGCAATAATTATACAACCATGCAGTAATCAATTTATTATTTACTGTTGAAAAAAACGAATTACATTCCTGACCTCATTTAATCTAAATACATGGAGTAACTTGTGAAAGTATTCATACCACGTTTTCACATTTTCACTAGAGTTACAGCTGCATGTCTTTTGAGTTAGGTCTTCTCCAGATTTGTACATCTGTAGATGTAGATTTTTGCTCCTTCTTCGTAGCAAAATAACTGAAGCTGAGTCAGACTGGATGGAGACTATCTGTACCTTTACACTGGGGTCACAGACGACCCTGACCCCTGGGCCTCTTCATTAGAGTCAACATGTTGACTGTCACCAAGCTGAAAACTGGAAAAGAAACCATTGTGTCTCTGTTTGGAAACACATTTAACAGAAAAGTGTTAAGAGGAGCTTAACATTCTTGTGAAGCTGAAACATCCGCTGATTTTCCTTCTTGATGCTGTGGAGAGGAGCACACAGAGGAATTATTAGGATGCTGCAGCATTTACTGTAGTTTAACAAGTAGCCACTTGTGACTACTTTACAGCTTCCAGTTCATGAAAAAGTAAATGGGGAATGTGAAGACACTGTAATGCCAAAATAATCTACAGGTTGTCTTGTTTGCATGCCATGCTGTCATGATCCTGCTGCCTAAATACTAATTTCTTATTATGTTAATGTGTTTAAACTGTTGCATTCATCTGTAAAAACTTGATATACAATTTCACCAAACATATCTGCTTGTAGCAGTGGAAAATGTTTTTTTTCTTTACAAAATTACAACTTACAATTTAATCTCTGTCAGTAACTAAAGAAGATATCAAATCACTGCCTTTGTCTCCAACAGAACAATTGCATGTTTTAACAGTTTATAAGTTCAAAGTGAGGAGAATGAAGTCAAATTCTGTCAGGTTTTACATTTTAATGAGCTAAATTTGAACTGACTAATTGTTCTGTTAAATATTAATGTTTATTAATGTGTAAGGGGAATTATAAAAGGGACTGAGAACAAACATTTAGTATCAGCTGATTAGAATTATGTTTATCAAAGGTTTATCAGTCTCTCTCTCTCTTTCTAAAGGTAAACTTAAGGTTTGCACATGTGGTTTGAAGCTGTAAATACCTGTTTTAATTATAAGGAAAGTTTACAGAGAAAAAAAATTAAACAGAGGAAGGCCTTTGAGGTCCAGTATAAAATAAAGAGAATCTTCAAATGAACCAATATCAGGGGGTGATTTAATTTAAATAGTAAGTGACACCCCTCTAATAAAACAATGGACAGGAGGGCTGAAACTATTTAATTTGACTCGTTTCCCTTCCTTTTACATTACAGTTCCTTTATTTAGGAAGAAAATAATTTTCCCCTTAAAGTTGACTAAACCAACTCTGAATCTAGTAAATAGATTTGCAAAATGTTATTTCTGTGTATTGCTGAAAGGCCCTTGTGGGCTCCTGCCCCTCCTCCATGCTGCCCAGCTATAGGCTTTTGCATGACTTCTGGATGCTGAGGGAAGGACAAGGCCTGGAAATAGTAGTGCTGGTACATGGTTTCATACTGTGAAAAACAAGCTGCACGGGAGAACTTGCGACAGTGGAACTTTGGTCATTTAAAAGCAGTGTGATGCTGCTGTGCAAGGTACTATGTGAGGCTGCATGGTAGCTTAGTTGGTAGCACTGTTACCTTGCAACAATAAGGTCCTGGGTTCAATTCCAGGCTGGCTCTTTCTGCATGGAGTTTGCATGCTCTCCCTGTGGATGCGTGGGTTCTCTCCGGGTTTTCCAGCTTCCGACCACAGTCCAAAAGCATGGTTAATTGGTCTCTCATTAAATTGCCCTGTGTGCATGGTATTTTGTCCTGTGAGTCTCTGTGTTGCCCTGCGATGGACTGGTGATCTGTCTGGGGTGCACCCCGCCTTTTGCCCGTAGACTGCTGGAGAAAGGCACCAGTTTCCCTATGACCCACTATGGAAGAAGTGGGTATAGAAAATGAATGGATGGATTTATGTATATTTTCCTCATTTTTTAAAATATATTTTATAACATCCAAATGACAGTTTAGTTAGCTAATGTACCATTGCTAAGCTATTAGAAGCAGCTGTGAAGTGACCTTAGCACACTGTGTTAGAAGCTAGCAGTGAATGAATAAGCAGTAAAAAGATATTAGTAGACTGTCTTAGCAGTTATCAGTCTAGCTGGCTAATGTAGAATTAATAACCTAACATTTTTATAAGCAGCAGCTGTGAACTGATCTATAGCACAATTTGTTAGCAGCTAGCAATATAGCCAGCTAACATTAAATTGTAAACTGATGTTCTCAAAATCTGTTGGATGGAGCATAAATTATCCCTCTATGCTGATGACCTTTTGCTTTATGTCTCAAAGGCAGAGATTTTGCCTCTATTTTGGAGATTTTTACTCAGTTTGGGAAAACTTCTGAGTATACATGAAACCAACAAAAAAGTCAGATTTTGGATAATGCTGGTCTTGTGAACTTAAGGGTACTTTCAAAGATTGCTATACATAGTTTTGTACACTTAGGTATTACTGGAACTAAGGTTTTCTCTGATCTTCGAAAAAACAACAGATAAATTATTACTTAAATTTCAACAGGATTTGGCTAAATGGTCTCCCCTTCCGCTTTCCTTGTTTGGGAGAGTGAATGCGTTAAAATGTCTATGCTTCTCAGATAGATGTAAAGCTGAGGAAGCCACCTTGATACATGTTTTGGTTATGCCCTAAAATACAACACTTTTAGAAAGGTGTTTGTGAAGCCCTTTCCGCTGTGCTTGCAGTTAAAATGACTCTAAATCCACTCGGGGCTATTTGGGGTTGTTCTTGAAGGGCTGGGATTACCTGTTGGGGGACACAAGGTTATTGCTTTTTCAGCTTTGTTAGCACGTCGCTTGATCCTTCTGAAGTGGATCCACAGTATCATACTGGATTAGGGATGTGTTATCCATCTTAAAACGGGAGAAAATCAGATGTGTGAGGAGAGGCTCTAAAAAGAAATTTTATCAGACTTGGAAATTGTTTTTACTTTTCTTTAATCAACCCTTGACACAGGTTCAGGAATAGATGACTTTGAGCGAAACTGGTTGATCTTGTGTTATATTGCAATATCTATCGCTCTATATTATTATCAGCTTTTTATTATCAGATTTTGTAACAAGTACAAAATCTGTTGGCAGGTAGCAGTTTAGCTGGCTAACATTAGCATCGCTAAGCTAATGTTGCCTGTTAGAAACAGTTGCATTTAGGAATACCTACTAGCAGTTTAGCAAGCTAATTTTAGTAAGCTTTCCATTATTAACAACTGTATTTAGCTCAACTGGCTAGCAGTTTACCAGGTTGTTAACAGAGTCCAAAAAACCATGCTAGCTTAAAAATGCTTAAATAAATAAAATAAAAATTTAATAATGAATAAGTAGCTACAAATGGCTTTAAAAACATGATAGATTTCTAGTTTTTATTTGGTTCTTATTCACAAACCAAAGAAAAGAATGTACTTTTATTGTTTATTATTTATCTCTAATTATTTGCCAATATATTTCATTTAGATTTTTAAGTCTCCCTTTTGTTTTGATGTTAGTTATTATGGAGTTAAGTGTGTTTGTGCAGAGCAGAAGAGAGGCAGACAGACTTTAAAGTCAGATATTAACTACCACCCTTACACCTGTTATCTGAAGGGCAATACTCTATCTCTGAGTGGATCAGTGGAGGAGGGTGGACAGACGTAAACTTAAACCTTTCAGATTTGTGTTGTGGTACCTAGTTATCAGACTAAACTATTGTCTGTTAATAACATGAAAGAGCAGATAGACTGTAAATGACGTTTTGTTAGAAACATTTTCTTCTTTGTAATATTAGTGGTGATATTTAGGCGAAATGTTGTTGACAAAGATTACCTGCCAAGAGAAAGCAGAAACGCGAGGTAAGTAACAATAATTTTACATATTAACACCAAGATGGAAATGTAAAGATGAGGTGTTTAGTGCATTCAGTACCTCAGCTGTCTTACAGAAAGGAAGTTATGGGTTTGTCCTAAAGGTAGTACAACGTAAAATTTTACAGTGCTTTGTGCATACAGCAGATTAATACTGTAACAACATGTAGTCATCTCTCTGACCCTTTTAACCCCCAGGCCCAGGCCTGCTGTTCCTGTCTTTATTGGCAGGTTTGCTGGTCACACTTTAGACACAGGATTAATGTGACCAGTTCTGGGGTAGGAATGACAACTGACTGTTAGAAGGTCCACTGACAAGGACCTATAAAAGAGACAAATAACTGTTGGTCATGGCAGATCCACTGATGCACACGCTGTGATCTGTCTGTTTCGCCTTATGCATAAGCTTTAATACACTTGTGTTTTAATCATCTCATTAGACTCCTTGATATTAATTTTATGTCAACAGTAGAGAGTCTGTAGTCTTCCATGTGGACAGAAACATGATAGGAGTCTGATTTTGGTTGAGCTGCAGGCATTTCAAAATTGGAAAGATGAAGATATTGACTGCAGCTAACCCATGTCCTCTTCTCTCTCTACTCACCATGAACTTTAGGAAGTTGGGGTAGATAAAGAATTGATTATTAATAATAATGCAATGACAAATTATTTTTCTATTGTAATTTCTATTGTAATTCACTAATATAGCAACCATGTAGTACCCATGATAATAAATCCTTATTACAGTTTACTAATAATGTAATGTCACAACTTTATTATTAACAATAATAATAATAATAATAATATTCTGAATCATCATGAACTTCCAGCCGCTTGGATTTTGGATGGATAAATGTTCAGTGGGAGGGTTCATCAGGACATTTGTGCCCCCCAGGAGGTCAGTCTAAATGTGGCCCCTCCAGGACGTCATTTACATCTGAAATAAACGCTTCCTTCAGCTGTTGGCCCCTGAATCACCACATGAGGGCCTCCTCTCTGCGTCCTCCCCGCCGCCTCCAATCCTCTCTCCTCCCTGCGATCCTCTGCCAAATCCCCCCTCCTCTTTCTCTTCCTCCTCCTCCCTCCTGTCTGCCCGCCTGCAGCCCCTCTCAGGCCGCGGAGGGGAGCATTCACACCCTGCTGTCTGCGTTTAGCAGACGGGGCTCCCAGTCTCTTCGTGAACCGGAGGGAGATGAACGGCAACCCGTGCGCCCGCAGGCTGGCCCGCCGCTCCCGCTCCGCCCTGCTGCTCGCCGCTGTGTCCGTCCTGCTGATCCAGACTCTCATCGTGTGGAACTTCAGCAGCCTGGACTCTGCTGGCGGGGACACAGGCGCCAGGAGCCGGGAGAAGAGGGACGACCGGACCGGGGGGTTCAACAAAGCCGACAAGGAGCGCCGGTGGAGGGGGCTGCAGAGGAAGGAAGACCCGCAGCTGCTGCACGGGAAGGCGGCTGTTCGACACAAGCTGCAGGCGGTGGGTTTGAGTGATGAGTGTTGCTGATATTAGACATTTACACGCGTGTTTAGCGTGGATACGTGTCTGCATGTGTGATGCTGCTGCTCGGCTGCAGCTGCTGTTGTTCTGCCGCTTCTAGGCCAGACAGCATCTTATTTATGGAGGCAGGAACATCACCCTCATCTGTGAGGAGCAACAAAGCTGCTGTTTCTAATGGAGAACAAACAGATGCTGCATGAAGAAGTGATGCAGATTTCATTTCATCACGGTTTTAATGTGAAATGCCAGGATTCATGGCGTCAACTCAGTTTTACCCTTAATGTTTTTCTCAGTCTGACTCTGAGGGTCCTTGTTTTAGTTTTCGGGAAATGTCCCCAGTGATATCAGGCTGTTAAAGAACACATGATTTGTGTTTATGGGTGAAAATATGGCCCTGCAAGCCTAAACAGTTTGTTTTATGTGGTTTTCCTCCTCTTAATGCTTCAAAGCAGATTCCACTGTTTTCCAGGTGTTTCTGTGTTGTCAGGACATGAATCTACTGTAAGCGCTGCTGTGTGGGACTAAAGAGTAAAAATAAGGTGGGTTTCTTATTGCAGGGATCCACTTTCCTCGCCTTTCATTATACAGTTGTGCCTCTGATCTTCCCACTTTGAGCCCTGAGAGTTAAAATCCTCCAGATTGATGCCAGCAGTTATTATAGGAGTGGATACAGGGAGGTGGAGAAGGGAAAGAAGGATGGAATAAAATGAAGGCAGCAGTGAAGAAGAGTCTGGGTAGAAGGTGTATCTGTTATCAGTGATGGAAAGACTGTTCTGTGTTGAGTTTTTTGGACCCAGGTGTGTTGAAAGATGAGCATCATGGGAGAAAGAAACTACCAACCCTCTAGCTGTGGATTCATGGTGAAGCTGTAAAATTTGGAGATAGTCATCCTTCTGTTTTCAATCCTCTCAGGCCAATGCACAAGAACAGCCGCACAGCATAATGACGCCACCACCATGCTTGACAGTTTAAAAGGTTCACTTGGATTCCTCCAACATACCTCTTGTCATTGTGGCTCAACAGCTTAATCTCTGTCTCATCTGGTCATAAAATGTTCCTCCAAAAAGTATCTGGAGATCCAAGCCTGCAACTGTAAATTCCAGTCAAGCTTGAAGGAGATGTGAAGGCTGCAAGCTCTGTGCTCTGTCCTCATGAGTTGGTTTTGTACTTTATCTCTGTAATGCAAAATTTAGTTGTTATATTTGGTAAACTTAGTTTTCTAGAATCAGAATCAGAAAAACTTTATTGCCAAGTACGTTTTTGGACATACAAGGAATTTGTTTTGGCGTAGTAGGTGCAATACAGTACTCAAAAATTAAACAGTATAAATATAGCAATATAAATATAAATAAATGTGCACAGTTTTAAGTGAGTGAGAATAAAAGTATGCCAGTGCAAGTAGAGGAGAAGTCCAAGCTGAGCGTTAATGTAACGCATAGAGTTGCGAGTTATAAGTGTCCTGTCAGCAAAAAAGGTGGGGGTGTGGGGGAAAGGGAGAGTGTCAGGGTGGTTTCCGGGCTTTGTTAACAAGGCTGATGGCAGATGGGAAAAAACTATTCTTGTTGTGTGAGGTTTTGGTCCGGATGGACCGCAGCCTCCTGCCAGAGGGGAGAGTCTCAAAGAGTCTGTGACCGGGGTGGGAGGGATCAGCCAGAATCTTCCCTGCCCGCTTCAGGGTCCTGAAGGTGTACAGTTCCTGGAGCGACAGTAGACTGCAGCCAATCACCTTCTCAGCAGACCGAATGACACGCTGCAGCCTGCCCTTATCCTTGGCTGTAGCAGCGGCGTACCAGATGGTGATGGAGGAGGTGAGGATGGACTTAATGATGGCTGTGTATAAGTGCACCATCATAGTCTTTGGCAGGTTGAATTTCTTCAGCTGCCGCAGGAAGAACATCCTTTGCTGGGCTTTCTTGATGAGGGAGCTGATGTTTGGCTCCCACTTGAGTTCCCGGGAGATGATGGTTCCCAGGAAGCGGAAAGATTCCACAGTGTCAATTGAGGAGTCACAGAGGGCGATGGAGGCAGGTGGGGCTGGGTTCTGCCTGAGGTCCACAACCATCTCCACTGTCTTTAGAGCGTTGAGCTCAATGTTGTTCTGGCTGCACCAGTGCAATAGATGGTCCACCTCCCATCTGTACGCAGAATCGTCACCATCAGAGATGAGTCCGATCAGAATGGTGTCGTCCGCAAACTTCAGAAGCTTGACAGACTGGTGACTGGAGGTGTAGCTGTTGGTGTACAGGGAGAAGAGCAGAGGAGAGAGAACACAGCCTTTGGGGGAACCGGTGCTGATGGTCAGGGAGTCAGAGACGTGGTTCCCCAGCCTCACGCGCTGCTTCCTGTCAGACAGGAAGTCAGTGATCCACCTGCAGGTGGAGTCGGGCACACTCAGCTGGGAGAGCTTCTCCTGGAGCATAATTACTATAAATTACTTTTTCTTTTTTTTTTTTTTTACCTTTGAAATTTAGCATCAGTCAGGTTGAACATTTGCCAGTTTTAGTCTTGGTTTCCTTAGATATTAAACAAATAAACTGAGCTTGACTGCATCGTTTTATGACCAGGATTGAATTGGAATGTGTGCTATCGACTTTGAATCTGTCCATATGACTGGATTTCATAGTATTTAAGTGAATAAATTAGGTGTCGAGACATTGGTTGTAAAATTGGTCTGAATAAACACATAGTAGCAAGGATTAGTTCTGAGAAACTTTATATATTAAACAAAACCTTGTTAGCATCAGAACTTTAACCCTTTAAAGCCTCATACAACTCATGGTTTTAATAATTAAATCATTCAATGATTGCTCTAAAAATCACTTTGGTTTCTCATCCAGTTAGCATAACCTAAAAGATCCAATTATTTTCAGTGTTTCTGTTATAAAGAATGTATAAAAAATATATTCAGCAAAATATTCACTGGGATCTTTCTTTTTGAGGGTGGGGTTGGCCATGTGGTTTCTGTTTGGTCATGTGATCGTGGTGGTGATGCAGCAAAGGTTTGTGGGTGTTTAACTGAAGCAGAGAAGCAATGTCAGCGGTGCAGTCGTTTTTCTTGCAGTGTTAAAAGGGTAGGGAAAAATATATAATATCCGTAAATATCGGTTATTGGCCATAACATCAATATTAATATCGGACATCGATATCGGCCCAGATTTTCAGATCAAAACATCCCTATTTTTTACATTCAATGAGGTAAAACAAATTGAACACAGAGAGCTTTGGATGTGTTGTAGTTGTTTGAAATAAAACTGTAACCAGCAGTTCAAACCTCAAAGAAAACCGGAAATCTATGTCAAGCCTGATTGGTGGATTTTATCCTAATATTTCAAATAAGTTTTCAGGTAAGTCAGATATTCCTGTAATGCTGCTCCTGTTGGAGACATTTTCACCTAACTGGTTTACCTGTATGGTAAAACAGTTTAATTTGAATATCAAATGACTGAGATGATATATTTTTGCTTTTCGACTATTTTAAGGGACTGTAATCCGTTCAGATTGTGAATGTGGTAAAAGTCAAAGACACATGGAGGGCTACGGGAGCTCACAGGGTTCCCAGACAGTTTGGAAAAGTATGGAATGTGATTATTTCTATAGTCTGGATAAGCATTGCAAAAGAAATGGATTAGGGAAAATATTTGTATTTATTATCTTTCTTATTGTGAAAAATTTCCATTCATTCATTCTTTTGTCCATCAGTGAAAAATTGCATTTCAAGTTTAAAATGGGTCACAAAGGAATGTAATCTCTATGGTAAAGTTTGGAATTTTGTCATATAAAACATGTTGGAACTCTGACTTTGAAACTAAAGTTTTTATTAGTTGATTTAAATCCAACTCAGAGTCAGCTGAGAAGTCAAAGGGAAACCGTAAAGAAAAGCATGACCTTTAGTAAATAATCTTCTCTGAATTCCTGATGCTAATTATACTGCTGAGTTTATCTGGGGTTGGAAAGGCCCTTAAAGTGCATTTCATTGTATTTTTGTAATTAGTCTAACGAAAAAGTAATCCGGTTATTATTTGACCAATAGATATGCTAATGCATTCAGGGCTACCTCACAGTCTGCTCTCTTAAACCGCATGTGTGTTTATGGGCAGGAAGGAGCATCTGATTTCCAATAAACAGTCACTGGAAGGAGCTAAATAAAAGCTGGAACCCCCCCAACATAAACATAGCGAGTTCAGACTCGTATCAGAACCAATTTGTCCGGATGACGCCGTCCGGCCTTCCTGACCGCATTTAAGTGCTGAGACCCTGTTTTACTTTTGGAGTTTAGTTTTACTAGAAAAGAATTGATTAGAGAGCAGTTTGACCAGAGATGATGATGACGGGCTTTATGGAGCAGTTCTGAACCTTATCTCAGTTTCAAATGTTTTAAGTATAATCAGAAAAGGTATAACCTACAAGCTTATAGTAATATCTAAATCAGCATAAACTACATTACCACACTAATAGTACCGTCTAAGCTTTTAGGTCCCAATGCTTTAATTCCCAGAAGTTAAAAACATTTTCTTCTGATTATTTAAATCATTGCCAACCAGCAATGATTTAAACAGGTGTTTTAATTCTAGTTTAAAAGCATAGATAAAATCACTTGGTATTTAAGATTTTTTGTCATGTGAAAGCTGAGCCTGGACCTCCGTGCATAAGACAATGTATACCCCAGAAAGATGTAGTGATTGCAAAGTCTGCAGCTAAAATTTGAGGTCATAAAGTCATAAAGTTTGTTTTATGGAAATGTATCCAGTGTGGTGGTAGTTTTTACCAGTAGCTTGAAGAACTAACAAACTGATACCCTGCCTGAGGATTTAAAAAAGCTCTTGGGAGAGTCCAGTCTGTCTGCAATTCACCACAGTTATGAACTACAGTGTTTTCCAAAAACAATCATTTAAATCACAAAAACCGTGGCAGCGTTCTGATGGATGTCATTTCTGCTCCAGTTCTGACCAGCATTGTTACTGTAGTTTTTTCTGCCAGTCTCACATAATCTGTCCGGGTTTAATTCGTGATTCGTGGTTTACCAGCATTACAGTGTTGCAGCTGTCAAAACACTATTCTGTCAACATCATCTTTCATTCTACTCCACTCAAACCTTATAAGCCTGTCTGTGGCTAGTTTTCTCACAACAAAATATTGTTTGGCTTTAGAAAGTCACCTGAAGGTCCTGCTAAACATATGGTGGATGGGAGCTGCATTCAACGTTTTCTTCTTCGTGTGGCTCAGACACAGAGAAAAAATGATGCTGCTAGAGTTTATTTACGGTTATAGAGAGCATTTTTATATCTAAGAAACTTTATGCTCACAAACAACACCTGCAGTCGCCTCAGTGGTCTGGTTCCTTTTCTGTGTCACCAATAGGTGGCATTTGATATATTCCTGTAAAAAATGTATTTTCGTCAAGAAACGTCTGTTATTCATCTACAGTCATAGAGAGCGTCAGTCTTCAAGACACCGCCATTAAGATCACATTGTGCCTATTTGTGTCGCAAAAACAATAGAATTAAAAAAAATAATTTATTTATGTTTTATACTTTTAAGATTTTTAGGTTTCTGTCTAAAATATAACTGTCTGTTTCAATCTATTTGTGCTATTGGCCTATAAAGCACTAAATGGTTTGGGTTGAATTACATTTCTGAGTTGCTTGTCCAGTCTGAACCATGTAGACCCCTCAGGTCTTCAAAGACCTGCTTACTCAGTGTTCCCAGCACCAAAACTAAACAAATTGTGGCAGCATTTAGTTTATATGCTGCTCAGGGCTGAAACAAATGCCCTGACAGGGTTAGGGCTGGGGTACAAAACAGAAAACTGGAACATATGTAGTTTTGTGTAACAATAATGTGGGAAATTTTCCTTGCACCATATTAAAAATGCGGTTTTGTCACACTTGTAAGGTGAGTTATTGTGCGGATTGTGCAACAGCATACATGTCTTCTGTGAAGATAGAATAACATCTCATCACTGTGTATTTTAAGGGTGATTGAAACTGATTGGCCGTTATAGAGCTGCAGTGGAAGCATTATTACTGTGGAGTTTCTCCACACAAACACTTTAAGACCTTTAGGAAGAGGACATATCGGAGCCCATTCACATCCTCACAGCTAGGTCTGAGCGGATTAAAGAATAGCTTCAGATCCGGTTTGACTGATGGGATTACTGCTTTCTAGTGTAGTTTAGATTGGTAATCCTTAAATACTCAGTGTGTACTCTGAAAATCATTTGTGAATTGCTTCAACCTAAAAAAGATTTTTTCATCAAAACTGGAAAAATAACTGATGAAAATAAGCCAAAACAAGTTGAATCACTTATTATTTTTAATTTTTTATAAAAGATAACCATGGTGGTGATCATCCTAAAAACTGATATGGTTTAAACATAATATGAACTGATACCAGCAGAGTCCTAATAAATTGAAGTCACACAAAACTCAAACAGGCAACCAGAATACACTGAACAATTTCAATTAAACATTACAGTAGCTTCAGACTGGGTTTAATATCCCGATGCTGAGATTCACGAAGCTTGGAGGCTTAGAGTTTTGGGTTTAAATTGTTTTATCCCTACATTTATTTGCAGCATTATTATTTTCGTCTTGTGATTTAATGGTTTGAAACATGATTTTGCCTGCCTATAGGGTAGAGATTGTGCTCCCCTGACTCTGATTTAAATATATCTGCTCAATATGTTGATTTGCAGTTGTCATCACAATGTCAATGTGTGCAGATAAACTTTTTATAAGACCCTGAACCTTTGGGGCGGAGCTTTTTGTAGGGTGCTAAACGTCTCTGATTAAATATTCTCTGCATTATGCTTTAATCATCTCAGTTAAAACTTCCCTGGTTCATATTTTTGCTCACTTTAAAAACGATAGATTTTAAATAAGAGACTTTTGCTTTCAGGCCTCTGTGGGAGGCAGCTTTATGGGATGTTGGGATTTAAAATATATCAATTACAGATTTGCACAAAGTTTGATTGTTTATACTGATGTTTCAGATTATAAAAACTGGGATTTACACCCTGGGATTATGGCTGAATTGGTTTAATTTTTGAGATTTGACAGAGGCTCGTCTTCTACACATCCTGACAGGTATTCCTGCTCTAACTGGAAGTTAATCGACTACCTTCTGCTCGAAGCGGCAACATTTCTGCAGTACTGACGATGAGCGACTCTCTGTGTGTCTTTGGAAAAAACACGGGAGATTAATAGTTCAGGTTAATCAAGTTCAAATCAAGGTTAAACTAGTATAGATTAAATACACACAGTGTTGTGTTTTGAGCTTCTGCTTCTAGTGGTTTTGATGATTATGGTTTACAGACCAAGCACTGAGTGCAGATACTTTATAGTAGAAGCACACTTCAGTTATTGACCTATATTACAGAAATAAAAACAAAATCTTCCATCATCTTCTACTTTATTGAGATGGACCTGATGGGAAGGTAACTTGATTCAGGAGCTACTGTACTCTGGATTTAGACAGGTTCAGATTTGAAATCCATTACAGGAAGAAGGGGCCTTGAAAAGGTTTGACATTTCAGCTCAACTTGCAGCGTAAATTAAAAACAATCTGTTGATAAAATCAACAGTGATTAGAAAAGGAGAAGTTGATCTGCAGGTCATGAAACTAGAGGCTTTGTTTGTGGAATGCTGTTACTGGATTGTTGGTGATTTAGTTTTAAACACCAACATTAAAACCAGAAAGCTGCTTTAGGTTTTTTTTTCTGATTTCTTTCAGATAATTCTCCCTAAATCTGGCATAGATGGAAATCCCTGTTGTAATCCCTGCTTGTTTCAGGAAGATCTCACCGTCACATTATGACCTTTTAAAATAGTCCATTTAGCTCAATCTGAGTCCATCTGCCTCTGTTTTCATCTAGTCTTTGGAGCTTGGTTTTCCTTCAGGAGGAAAAATGTCCTCATTTGCTGCTGGTTTGCAGCCAGATGTGCTAAACATCAGACCAGGGATGTAATGGTCATGTTATCTCATCACTGTTGCATTCAACACTGCTGCTGGAAGAGGGATGTTTCATGTCCATTATCCTGAATTAATGAGATTTTTTAAATCTGAGAAAGAGGATATTCCTGCTTTAACATGTCTCAATCCTTTGTCACTCTATTTTTCTGAACATTTGACCTGTTTTTTGTTCCAACGGACATTATAATTATCTCAAGAAAATATCTGAAATAATACTAAGAGCAATCGGCTCACAATGCAGATTAAAACAGATCTGTTTTTATTCTGATGCACATTAAATCTAAATAAGCATCGTTGTTTGTCCATCCGGTCTTAGTTTCCGATATTTATCAGGTTTCATGTCTAGTGACGATAATGTGTATTTATGCTTTTAAAAATGAGGAAGACCTCTGGTCTGTGGGAATCCTGAGGGTCTAAAGTCCTCAGCCAGGTTGTTTCCTGATTGTTTCAGCTCGAGTATGGAGTTGTAAATGGGTTGAATGTGGCTACCGTCTAGGATATCACGGAGTAGCACCAAAACATCATGTCGATCAACTAAGGAAGATATGTTTAATGCATCGGTCTTCTTAAGCAGCGGCAGTGACGTGCTCATGGGAAAGAGCTCATCATGGCGTAAGGAAATGATTTACCATCGTCAACTTTACTACGTTAACACCAAGAATTGAACAGCACTCAAAACTGCTGCCTTAGGCAGCAGTATAACGCATTGACCTGACTGCTCTTTTCACTCTATCTGCAGTTTTGTTATTGCGCTTGCCCTGAAAACACATTTTATGTATTGGGATTTTATACACATAGAGATGATTACACTGAGTTTAGTTATTATATGTTAGAAAGTATGTCATCCTTTTAGCTAGATTTTCTCCCTTTTTTCTGGTCTTAACCATAGATTGTGGCACTGTTGGATCTATTCATTTAAACATCTGCGCTCCAACCACACTGTGCTTTGGTAACGAATGCGCTGCTTCGTATGGCAAGCTTCATGCCAACGTTTAATCTTCAGCCTGATGCCCCTGACCCTCATGATCACCCGTATTCACTCAACCCCCACCAATACTCTATACTTGTCGCTGCTGCCTACGTATTGTATTCATCCTCTCCCTATATCACTAGCCTGTTCATTTGATGGTCTGACCCCAGTAAACTTGCAACCCACCTCCACCTGTCTCCCTCTCATTCATAATCATGGATGCTGTCCTTACTTCAGATTGTTTTTGCTATAACAGTATGTAATATCATAAACGCTTCTGATGCACATGGGTAGTATAGGTGGGCCAGGGTGACATATGGTACAAGACCTATACTTTTAAAAGTTTAAACTTACTACTCACAGTCCTAAAACCCACAAATTATTTCATACCCCCAGTTCAGTTTTACATCAATCTAAAATCAATTGAACAATCTTTTTATTTTACTAACATGTCTTTTTCGCTGGAAGTAATATATGAACATTTTGGAGAGGATCAGTTCGGATCCAGACTTGAATCTGTGGAGGGAGCAAAAGATTAGGGTGATGGCAAGGAAGCCTTCCACTGATTATTGGGTATACATCATTTTAACATGGGATGTTTTTTCATTTTTTTTTTTGTTAAAATGAAAACCTGCTGTACATTTTTTTTCTTTTGGGAGATGTTTCATTTCCAGCAAAAGAAGCAAACCTCTTGGTTGACTGAAAATCCTAAGAATCTAAATCTGCTAGCAGGTATGAATAATATTGGTCTTAACTGTATGAAGAACAATCAACACTTATTGGTACACATATCCCAGAAAGCAAGCGAGCCTTTTCTGATTTATCGTATGAAATACTCATGTTTCCTCCTTGTTGTCTTTGTCTCCCCTGTTAGTGTTGGTCTGTCTGCCTTCAGGACTCATTTCTCCCTCTGAGAGTGTTTTTTTTCCTGTTGCCTTTGTTGTTAACTGGCAGGAGGTCTGACTGCAGCGAAGTCGGCTTCAATAGGAACCTGCTGAGGAGGCGAGCCCAGCGTCTCCTTAGCAAGTACTCTGGTCTGGTCTGTGTTAGAATAAAGAGACATGTCTCTGTAGGTGAGTGCTGGTATTTTAGCTGTGGATCGTCTCCATGGACTACACGGCCTTCTGGGCAAAAATGCGCTGCTTTTCTTTGTGTGGAGATCAGTGAGAGACAGGAAAACATGTTTTCTGGTTTTAGGGTTTCACACTGTAAACAGTTATAAACAGCCAAATTTCACCTGTTTCTTTCCTCTGATTGAGGTTCAACTGAGAGGAAAATGACAAACGAATTAAAACCACCTGATGTTGTCTGTCATCTTTTAGTACCTTTGGTTGGCAGTTGTCTCTACTTTTAATTTGAGGGCTCATAAATGTATCTGTAGTCCTTCAAGGTCTCTCAGCGATTCTGTTTTGTCTCCATTGATTCTGATTTCTGGATGTCTGCTTTTCTGTCTCTTTAGTTGTTTAAATCTCCATGTTGTGCAAAAACACCTTCATGGTGGGCTTTAATATTTATTTTTTGTTATACTTAGAAATTCACGAGGCTGGGATTTTCCTGAGGAACGTAAACTGAGCGCAGCTCATTGTGACATTAAACATCTGAGTTGTTTTAGGAGCATTCGGTGTAGAGAGCATGCTCCAGTAATTGTTTGGAGCTGTTGCTGACAAAATACACGTGTTTCTTCTTGCTTTAAAACATCCTAACTTTAAACACTGAGAGGCCAAGCTTCAGCCATGACACATGTATGCCCAGTTCTGCATGCACCCTACTAGGGGACGTGGTCCTGCCATGAAAATAGACCTACAGACACAGCAGCTGGCTTCTGCTGCTGCGTCCACCCTGGTTCCACGTCCTGCTCTCCTTATGCCGACCTGGAAGTTTTTCTTCATTAAATTCTTATTAATCACCGTTTGCTCATATTTTATACAGACATGAACTGGAGTGACAGCCTGTTCTTAATCCACAGGCTTTAAATGATGTTGGTCCACCCTTTGCAGCTATAGCAGTTTCAGCTCCCCTGAGAAGGTTTTTCACAAGGTTCATCAGTCCGTTCACCTCGTTTTTATTCTGCCTCTGCAGTTTTGGTTGTTTCATACGTCTGGCATCAGTTGGTACCACCAAGTGGACGTTTCATGTGTGCATTTACAACTAATATTTTAAAGTAATGTTTTATGAAGTCTGCTGTAAGGAATTGTGGTTATATGACTCCATTAAGTAATATCTGCCAACTGGAGGTAATTTAAAGACAACATTCAGGTTATAAAAGCTTGGGTCGAGAGAATATATACTCAGTGGGTTTAATTCATCTGTTTATCTCTTCTTGTTTTATTCGCAATATTGTGCGGAGAGCTGGAAATATTCACCGTGGGTCTCTGCAAACACACATTCCTCTAAGCTGATATTAGAGATGAGATAATGAGAGGCTGTCTGTGGAGCAGGTGGTCGGAGCTGATTTCACTGCTTCCTCCCACACACACTCAGAAACACATTGTTTATCTCTGGAAAAGACAGAAATGGGGCGATTTGTGGGATTAGGAAAAAACATGGAGGTCACGTTGCTTTGTTGCGGACTAACAAACTATTAGGTTTGAATGGAGTGAGGCATGTCTTCTCGCCTTTTAATTCATGTTACAGCGTTTTGGTGGCGTTCATGTAAACCTGAAACTAATTTAATTCCATGCATTAAATTGTGTTGCTGTCGTTTTAATGGGCCTGAACAAGATAAAAGACTTTACCATGTAGAGTGACTAGAATTGCACAATACACTCACAGGCCACTTTATTAGGTACATCTTGCTAGTCCGGTTTTGACCACTTTGCTTAAAAAACTGATAACTTGTGCATAGATCAACACGATACGGAAAACATTCCCAGAGAGTTTGGTCCAATTGACACATAGCATACAAGATGCTGAGTTTTGTTGGTGCACTCCAGATCGAACTCCCACCAACATCCCAAAGGTGCTCTAAGGGATCGAATCTGGTGCCCGGTGGGGGCCCATTTGAGTCCAGTGAATCTTTGCATTTTCAAGAAACCAGTTGGATGATTCGTGTTTATGACAGGCGGTTATCCTGCTAGAAAAAACCATCAGAAGATGTGTACACTGGGTCATAGAGGGAGGACATGGAGCAACAATATCAGGTAGGCGGGCGGAAATTGCCAATTGGTCTAAGGGGCCCAAAGTGTGAAAAGAAAATATCCCCCACAGATTATACCACACCCCGCCTGAACGTGATACAAGGCAGGATGGATCCAGTTCTGTGTTGACGCCAAATTCTGGCCCTACCCCCCGAAGTGCACAGAAATCAGACTCATCAGAAAAGGGAAGTTTTTCCAATCTTTTATGCCAATTTTGGTGAGCCTGTGCGAATTGTGCCTTTTAGTTTCCCGTTTTAGTGACAGGAGTGGCACCCCGGTGTGGTCTTTTGTGCTGTACCATCCGCCTCAAGGTTGGACGTGTTGTGTTCAGAGATGCTCTTCTGCATGCCTTGGTTTTGTAACGAGGGTATTTGAGTTACTGTCTTTGTATCAGCTCCCCAACCCCGTCTGGCCATTCTCCTCTGATCCTTTGGCCCCAAAAAAGGCATTTGCGCCCCCGAAAATGCCCCTCACTGGAGTTTTTTCTTTTTGGACCATTCTCTGAAACCCTAGAGATGGTAGTGCGTGAAAATCCCAGTAGATCAGCAGTTTGGGAAATACTCAGACCAGCCCGTCTGGAACAACAATCATGCCCGTTCAAAGTCACTTAAATACCCCTTTTTCCCCATTCTGATGCTCGGTTTGAACTGCAGCAGATCGTCTTGACCATGTCTACATGCCTAAATGCATTGAGTTGCTGCCATGTGATTGGCTGATTAGAAATTTGCATTAACGAGCAGTTGGACAGGTGTACCTAATAAAGTGGCCTGTGAGTGTATATCGGCATTAACATCAGTATCGGCCAATGTTAGTCATTTGTGTTTACTTGGATTTTTATTCAGTTTAGCAGACAGACAACTAAAACTAAACCACGAAACAAAATGTCCACAAAAACTCAGGTGACTGACAATTTACAGAGATATTTGAAATGCTGATAAGATTAAAGTTTCTACATAGAAGTGGTTTTTCAAGCATCTATTTTCCATGTTCTTAACTGCCTTCACCTGGTTGAAGTGAGAAAGGTGTGGGGTAAGGAGGAGAGTACCTCCATGTTGCTTTAGCCGTGTAATACATGAAGACTCAAATGGTCATGTCGGTAATGTTGATCCACTGTTTCTCCCAGGCGAGGCGAAGGAGGGCAATCACTCTCTGTGGATTCCCCTCCTTTGGTACTGGAAACTGATCGGTGAGCCTTGTCCAGCAGCGGTGCATCTTTAAACGCTTATCTGAGCAGTGCCGTTACTGAGGAGTTGGAGCAGCACTAAGTTTTCCTTACAACAAGATGTGGACACCCTAAAAGGAGGTTAATAACGTGCCTTTCTTCACTCGAGACCCAGGTTGTAGTCATTGTTGCAGGCCTCGTCTAATAAGTGTCACTTCCCGTCCTAGAAAGCTGAAGTGTTGGAAAGCCGGTTAAAATTGGGCCTATTTGTGTTATCACATCTTGGGAGAAATTACCTATAAAAACATTTTTAATTCAGTTTCAAACTAATATTTAAAAAAGAACAAAATAAACTAAATGCCCTTCAATAAAAATACATCAAATACCAGTAAAACACAGTGCAAAACAAACAAAAAACATTAGACACACTGTTGAGACTTACAGAGCTGAAGTACAAAATAGTTTAATCACAAAACTTACTAATATTACGTGTTTTTGTTTCCATGTTGTAAATTACACAATAATAAGTTCAATAAAACCTAAACAATAATTAAGATAAATAATGCTCAGAAACATCTGGGCAATGGAATTTCTTCCTCCATGTCACAGTCTGTGGCTGTAGAGGACCAAAATGCAGACAAGCACTGGGCAGCAGCATGTTGAGAGCAAGCTTCTTTAATCTAAGGTTCTTTAAAGCTTTACATGAATAGATTCCAAAACTTACATGAGTTCTCCCACGAGGAAACATAAAGCCAGCAGAAAACACAAGAGGGTAGTGACCCGAAGGACCCAAAGACCAGTAATGGGAAACACTGAGCTTTTAAACTGATGGAAGTGAATGTGGAACAAAGCAATGAGAGGCGAGGCAATCAGCAGGAATTAGAGACAGGTGTGGACCGGGTATGCAGGGAGGCTGAGGAACAGGTGAACTGATACAAAACTAAACCATAGGAGAAGGGACTAAGTAACAAACTCAGGGAAACAGATCTAAGAAAACTATAACAACCTAAGATATAAGAACCTGGAAAATAAGAACGAACAAGGTAACCTGAAGACATAGAGGAAGACCTAACTGAAAAGTAAACAACCCCAAAAAACTAATGATGCTGAAATAAAGCACACACAAGAACACATGAATTCAGGAATAAATAAGAAAAATAAACTATCAAAACCCCAGAGAACAAAAACACAAACCAGAACCCACAATGGCAGAACCTGACACTCCAACACCATGTTGTTTGGTTTTAGTCTTGTGACTCTCCTTTTTATTATTTTGTTTATTTTTATTAAGTTCCTGCTGTTAGTCGTTGTTGGGGACTTCTGAATCTCGTATTTCCATTAAAGTTTATCATATTTGTGTTTAATTGATGCTTTGAGAAAAGTTCAGCGTGTTTAACAGTTTTTCTTCTGCCTTGCAGGATGTCCACCATCCCCATCGTCCTAAAGAGAAGCTCCATCCGGACAGCAACAACAACGAGAACTCTGTCCCCAAAGACTTCGACACCATCGACAGCAACAGCAACCTGGGATCGCAGCGTCAGCGACTACGAAAGCTGGAAAAGAACCAAAGCATGCTGGGAAACGAAGTCCTAAAGCACATTCCGAACCTTCCTAAAGTTCACAACCAGACCCACATCCAGAAGGCCCTCCCACATCTCCCAACTCTTCCAGCTCCGGCTCAGGGGTCCAATCAGGATCCCCCGTTCTTTCAGACGAAGAGGCCCGGTTCACCTCCGCTGCCGCCGGGTCTGGAGCCGCATAAGGAGCAGCCACAGTGTGAAATCAGCGGGAAAGAGGCAATTTCTGCTCTGTCCAGAGCCAAGAGCCGGGAGTGCCGGCAACGGATAGTCGAGGTATACTGCAAGCACAAAGAGAGGGCGCTGATGCCTGAGAAGGTTCCTCGTTTCTGCCCCATAGAAGGTGAGAGCATCTGGCAGGAAACAGTCCATCTTTGAGTTTTAAATGGAAGAACAGTTTGGAGCCAGCTGTGGCTTCAGATTTTCTTCCTTCTAAATTTACCCTTGAAGGAACAAATTTAGCAGAGGGTGCACCATTGAAGGAGAGAGCCATCTCTGTGGTCAACAGCACTATTTTCAGGGTGTGTAGTATGAAGAGACACAGTGAGGACGCCGCTCTTCCAGGGTAATTACACCCTAATTAAACAACCCGTTTGTAGTCTTATTCTGAAAGGGCTGACTAATGACCCACTCTTAGAACCACCCCAGGGCCGCTTGAGGGTTAATTTATATGATTATGGGTTCCTTTGATGATACAGTAGTCATTAGGTCCAAAGACTGACGCTGGTTTCTGATTTTCTTTAGACTTTTTTTAGGCATTTTAGTCCACGTCAAAGGGCGTACATGGCTCAGCTGAACCTCCTGATTACAGCTCGTTCCCTGCGTGGCCCACAGCTAAGAGGTCACTCATTTGTTCTGGCAAACCTCGACCCGTCCCATTTTAGTGAGAAGGTGGAGCAACGTCAGGCATAGAAGGATGTGGAAACAGCTCTGGGTACAACTACAGGGTTTTGCAAAAGTATTTACATCCCTTTTCCACATTTTGTCACCTTACAACCACAGACTTTAATGTATTTTAATAAGATTTTATGTGATAGACCAACACAAAGTAGTACTTCATGGTGAAGTGGAAGGAAAATCATACATGGACAGATGAGGTTCTGAAAACTGAGGCATGCATTTGTAAACAGCTTTCCTTTTCTCTGATACACCTAAGGAAAACCTAGTGCAGCCGATTCAGAAGCACCTGTGTGAAAGTTAAGCTCAGTATAAAGACAGCTGCTATGGGAACAGTTGAGAGACGTTTAAAGCAGGGTTAGGTTCTAAAACACCATCCCAAGCTTTGAACATCTCCCAGAGCTTGGTCCATCATCTGAACATGGAGAGAGGATGGACCAACTGCAGACCTACAGAGACATGGACGTCCAAGATTAATCTAAGAAGCAGCTAAGAGGCCCATGATACCTGGAGGAGATGCAAAGATCCACAGCTCAGGTGGGAGAACATATTGACAGGACAACTACTGATCTGGCCCTTATGGATAAAAAAACAAAGCTACTGGAAGCCCTGTTTGGAGTTTGCCATTATCCATGTAGAGGACACGGAAACATTTGGAAGAAGGTGCTCTGTTAAGAGGAGACTAAAAGGAGACCAACGAGAATGGCCCCAAATATACAACATTTAGATCAAAACATTTTCATGAGCTAGAATGGTCTAGTCAAAACCCAGACCTAAATCCAGTTAAGAATCTGTGGCAACACTTGAAAACCGATGTTCACTGCTGCTCTCTGTCCAATCTGACTGAGCTTTTACTATCTTGCAAAGAAGTCGCTAGATGTTGCCTCTGGAAATGCATCAAAAGAAACAATAAAATCTCACTTTAGATATAATTAAACTGTTCTTAGTTTTGCAAATAGATAGTAATTAAGTGTTAGCTCTAAATCCTTTTTAAAATATTGGTTTAGATTTAAACTATTTAAATAATAATAATCATAGTATTAATTCTTTATATTATTATAACTATCATCATTATACAACTAAATATTAAAATCAGAAATGTGCACCACCCAATTATTTGATTTTTGAGGTTTTTCTTTTTGCTGGCAAGTGCCAAGGAGGCAGAGCCTGGGTAAGGGGCGTGTCACAAATAACAAAAGGTAAACAGAGTGAGCACCATAAAAATGCACACACCAGCTGACTATAAATGAGCACAACTAACCTCATTATGAGCTTGAAGCAGCACCATGCTGGCAGTCTGGAGATCCGCCTGAAGCAGCACCATGCTGGGAGTGTGGAGATCCGCCTGTAACCCAGCTTTCACCTGCCTCAGGTTCAGCCTCGTCTTTAAATGAGCAGAGCTGAAGGAAAGAACGAGATGAAAAGCTCCTACGTTTTGGAGACAACTAGATGCAATCACCTCCTTTAAAGATATCCAGCCTTAGGGTGTTACTGAGAGAGGGCCCTACACCATGTTTTCTCCTCTTTTATTACCTCCTCCATGTCTCAGAGCTGAGGCAAAACTATTTTATCAGTGACACTGGTTCTACTAGCACTGAAATCAGGATGTCATAAAAGATTTTTCTTTTAAATAAACTTTATTGTTCAAGAAATAGAAAATGCATTTTGTTCCTCACTGCTGAGTTAATCACATCTGCAGCCTGACAGGTTTTATAGTTTAGCTCTAAGCCTCAGTGATAAAGATTGTCTTATTAAGGTGATTTATTATGTTCAGCTGTCTTGTCTAATTGAATCCAACTGAATCCCATTACACTCTGTTTACTCTAAGAAAAGTAACCCAAACTGCATCTTGAAAGAGGAGGAATCGCATTGCATTGAATAATTTTTTCCATCTAAAGTGGATCGGATCCTTTGTAAAGTATCAAGATGCGTATCTTATCTGTCTGTGGGTTGTGAGTCTGTGGGTTGGCGGCACAACCCACAGACTACAATATGTTTCGGAAAATTATGGGCTAGAGCAGTACCAACTTTTTCCTAATTATTAGACTAAAAAGTTACATTTACTAAGTTTTAGTTAATTTCTTTTTTTGTGTCAAAAACACTGAGTTTTTATGTTAACTGACCTTTGAACCCCCTCACTTCCTCTCTGTCCAGGTAAAGCTAGCGTGAACGTGCAGTGGGACGACAGGGCAGCCTCTGATGGTTCTCCGCCTGTTCGCGTCGCCTTCGTCCTGGTCGTCCACGGCCGAGCCTCACGCCAGTTTCAGCGGCTCTTCAAAGCCATCTACCACACCTCGCACTTCTACTACATCCATGTAGACGAGGTGAGACCAGCACCATCACACCAGACCTCATGTTTATTGCCTTTACTGAAAACATTCACGGCAGATGAACAGGTCACATTATTGAGTTTAAAATCTCCTCTAAATCAACGGGTACCCCTTGGAAATGTGACCCAAAGTGGACATCATTGTCAGGTTCTTATATACATTTAATGATACATCCAAATAGTATTAATATTACTTTATATCCAGAAACTTCAGAGTATTTTATTGATATTTTAAGTGACAGACCAGCACAAAGTAAAACATGGAAGGAAAATAACACATGGTGTTGGACATTTCTTAGAAATAAAATCTGAAACGTGTGGCATGCACTTGTATTCAGCCTCTTGAGTCAATACTTTGTAGAACCACCTTTGTTTGCAGTTACAGCTGTGAGTCATTTGGGATCCCTTTTGCAGAACTGCAGATTGAAATGCTTACTACTTACTTTTTTCTTTGCCAAACAGTCCAAGCTCAGTCAGATTGGTCGGAGAACATCTGTGAACATCAATTCTCATGTTTTGCCACTGATTCTCAAGTGGATTTAGTTCTTGAGCTTTGACTAGGCAATTGCACTGCATGAAAGTCCCTCCATCTAAATGATTCTGTGTAAGGGTGGTTGTCCTGCTGGAAGGTGAAGCTCCATCTCAGTGTTTTCTGCAGCCTTTAACATGTTTACTTCCAGGATTGTGCTGTTTTTAGCTCCATCCATCTTCTCATCAACTCTGACCAGTTTCCCTGTCCCTGGCTAAGATAGGCCTCCCCACAGTATGATGCTGCCACCTCCATGTTTCACTGTCGGAATGGCGTATTCAGGGTGAGCCCATGTGCAGCCTCACACAGGTTGTTTCATTTTGCTCTAATCTGAGCAGAGCCCCTACTTCCACATGTTTGCTGAGTCTCCTACATGGCTTGTTGGATACTGAGAACAGGACTTGTTATGGATTTCTTCTTGCCACTCTTCCGTAAAGGCCAGGTATGTGGAGTGCAGGTTCTCCTACAAGAGCTGTGCATCTCTGCAGCTCCTCCAGAGTTACCACGGGCCTCTTAGCTGCTTCTCTGATTTATGTCCCCATTTTCAGATGATGGATTAAGCAGAGCTCTAGGACATGTTCAAAGCTTGGGATATTGTTATAGAATCTAACTCTGCTTTAAACCTCTCCACAACGTTCACGCTGAACTGTCTGCTCTGTTCCTTGGTCTCCATGATGCTGTTTGTTTTCTAATGTTCTCTAACAAACTTCTGAAGCCAGAAACAGAACGACTGGACTCTGCTTGCTAATTAGATGACTTCATACCGCACTGGATTTTATTTAAAGGACTTTACAGATTTTAAAATTATTAACCATTTATTGTTTTTCTTCCACTTTACAGCTAAGCATCACGTTTTGTTGATCTTTCACAAAAATTCCCACTAGAATTTGTTGTAGTTTGTTGCTTCTACTAGAAACAATCATGGGGTGTGAATACTTTTTCACCCAACATCAGTTTAACCTGTAGGCCTGTTAGTTATGCCTTTAATGCAACGATTTAAATGTCCTCTGCTTGTTTATCTCTGTCCTCTCAGAGGTCTGACTACCTCCACAGAAAGGTTCTGTCTCTGGTGGGTCGGTTCCCTAACGTCAGAGTCACTCCCTGGAGGATGGCGACCATCTGGGGTGGAGCCAGTCTCCTGACAATGTACCTGCACAGCATGGACGACCTCCTCAAAATGACCGACTGGTCCTGGGACTTCTTCATCAACCTCAGCGCTGCCGATTACCCCATCAGGTGAGAGGCTGCAATTTAAAATAGGTTTTTATTTTCCACACAAGGAGTTTCAGGTTAAGAAGAGAACGAGTCCATGAATTACTTTAGATTTAATCCAGGAAACAGAACCTGAGGTTGATCTTCAAGTGTCTTCTCAGAGAAACGTTTTAGGTCATCTCAGCATGTGGCTACAAGGTATTACACATATCTGTGCTTCTTTGGGTGGTTTTGAGTGATACAGTCATGATCCGGTTCTAAGTTCATTATATTTTTCTCTCCTCCAGTCAGTCTGTAGAAGTGATCAGAATAGTTCTCCAGGCTTTCTGAACTACTTCAAACTATTTTATTTGGATTTTAGCAGCTTTTTCACTCATTTTCAGTCCAGTCTTTGCAGGGATTTTTGCCACGGATTGAACATTGTTGAGGAAACTGAATAAATAGAGGTAAGAAAGTGTCAGGCAGAAAAGGTGAGACTAAAAATCAGTATATAGAAAAACCCAAAATGAAAAGAAACACTTCAAGGAGCCCAGAAAACTACTGCAAAACGAACAATTCACTGTAAAATATTACTGGATTAGTAAAATTACCCTTTTCACCACTATATTAAAGGCCCATTCAATACATTATATTGAAAAGTTAATTTATTTCAGTAACTGATGTTTTCAAGCCTTTATATCTGTTAATTATGATGATTTTCTGCTGTCAGCCAATTAAAACAAAATTTAATATTAGAATATTAGACCAATAAAAATATTTTAATAAATAAATGTGGGCATAATGAAAGCTATGTTTAATACCTGCTTTAAGGTTGTTATTTTCAAAAGGTACTTTTAACCTGACGAACGAGCCTCATCTGATCTATATTCTAATTTATTGACCATGACTGTATGTTTGCATATGTTACAACTGATACCAAATGTCCTTTTGTATCTGGATATATATATTTTTATTATTATTGTTATTCTGCAACTCTATGCATATTTGGGCCACACAGTGGACCAATTACTCCTTGCAATAAGAAGGTCCTAGGTTCGAATCCCGGCCTGGAGTCTTTCTGCATGGAGTTTGCATGTTCTCCCCATACATGTGTGGGTTCTCTCAGGGTACTCTGGCTTCCATCCACAGTCCAGAAACAGACTGTTAGGTTAATTGGTCTCTCTAAATTGCCCGTAGGTATGAGTCTGAGCAAGGTTGTGTCCTGTGATGACCTGGTGACCAGTCCAGGGTGACCCCGGCTCACACAATGACTGCTGGAGAGACCCCCCCACCCCACGTCCCGCTACCATGCATGGACATGTGGATATGATGAATGGGTGCATATTTTTTTTTCACATCAAAAATATAAAACAGACAGTACAGCAGAACATAGAATATATGTAAACATTTGATGCTGACCAACATGCATCATAATTCAACAACATTATGCATAGAAAACATGGAGAAAACTCTGGCTGCATGCAAGGAAAGTATTAAAAAAATGAGGGATGAAGCAGGAGTTTTGCCTGCTGTTGACGCCATTAGCTTAAATAAAACATGGAAGGTAAAGTAAACAGTTGCCTGATGCTGGAATCCACACAGTAAACACTGATGTTGGGAAAGTTGGAGGTGACTCCTCATTTTTAAAGCTCTGCTGTTTATCCGGCGATCAGTGAAAGCTGCTGATTTCTGAATGAAACTCCTAAGTCTGCATTGAAGAGTGATCTTTTCCTGCAGAAACCCATCCGTGCCGCATGATGCTGCTCATTGTTTGGGTTTTTCCACGCTGTTTCATCCCAGTGGTTTGTCCTCATAAAGACAGAAAAACAACAGATCAAACAGACTGATCATCAGTGTGAGTCTGAACAAGCTTCCAGCTAAAATCCATAACAGAGCCGCAGCATCAGCACCATGCATCCATCCATCCATCCATCAATCCATCAATCCATCAATGGCTGTGAGGTCACTGAGGCTCATGGAGTGGGAGTCAATAGAACAGGACAGGAGGCTTTCTAACTACAGGTCAACAAGACAATACTTCCCATTTTAAACTGGGTTCCTAAACATTTTTCTGTCAAATTTCCAGAGTTCCCAGTTCCCTGGTAATCTACTGCAGATATTTCTACATTGGCTTAAAAATGGGAAACAAGTATGAAGAAACAGAATGGGTGGATTTAACATTTAAATAATTGCATATGAAAATAAAATGTTAATATTTTTCAAACAAACTATCTTTTCAAGACAGTGTTGGGAAGGAAGCAAGAAAGGAAGCAGGGAATTTCTATTTCTTGAAGAAACAACATATAAGAACATCCTTTAGTCGTTTTTCTTCCATCTGTCCTCAAATAGAACAGCACAGTCGCACAGTAACACCTGCAGGCTGTAATCGGATGTAATCAGGGTGATCCGACTGGCGTTCCTCTTTTCTCTGGCCTCGGAAGTATTTGTTTGAGTTTTCCGTCTCCTCTTCGGGCTTCGCTCTGCAAACAATGAAATAAATCAGTCCAGCTGCAACCAAACAAGGAAGCACACTTCCCTTTAATGGTGGCTTGTTTTCGTTGCTTTTAAACCTGGAGACGCTTCCTTGAGAGGAAGCTGCATGCTGCTTATAGCCGAGTCCATTAAAGTCAAATTCCACTTCAGAATCATCAGGAAGACGGAAAGAAGACCAGCTGTTGGGTTTCACACACTTCTCCTTCATCCTGAGGCGTTATTCTACAGGGGTTAGACAATGAAACTGAAACACCTGTCATTTTAGTGTGGGAGGTTTCATGGCTAAATTAGACCAGCCTGGTAGCCAGTCTTCATTGATTGCACATTGCACCAGTAAGAGCAGAGTGTGATGGTTCAATTAGCAGGGTAAGAGCACAGTTTTGCTCAAAATATTGAAATGCACACAACATTACGGGTGACATACCAGAGTTCAAAAGAGGACAAATTGTTGGTGCACGTCTTGCTGGCGCATCTGTGACCAAGACAGCAAGTCTTTGTGATGTATCAAGAGCCACGGTATCCAGGGTAATGTCAGCATACCACCAAGAAGGACGAACCACATCCAATAGGATTAACTGTGGATGCAAGAGGAAGCTGTCTGAAAGGGATGTTCGGGTGCTAACCCAGATTGCATCCAAAAAACATAAAATAATGTGTGTGAAACATGTATTGTTCTCTGATGAGTCCAGCTTTACTGTTTTCCCTACATCCGGGAGAGTTACGGTGTGGAGAAGCCCCAAAGAAGCGTACCACCCAGACTGTTGCATGCCCAGAGTGAAGCATGGGGGTGGATCAGTGATGGTTTGGGCTGCCATATCATGGCATTCCCTTGGCCCAATACTTGTGCTAGATGGGCGCGTCACTGCCAAGGACTACCGAACCATTCTTGAGGACCATGTGCATCCAATGGTTCAAACATTGTATCCTGAAGGTGGTGCAGTGTATCAGGATGACAATGCACCAATACACACAGCAAGACTGGTGAAAGATTGGTTTGATGAACATGAAAGTGAAGTTGAACATCTCCCATGGCCTGCACAGTCACCAGATCTAAATATTATTGAGCCACTTTGGGGTGTTTTGGAGGAGCGAGTCAGGAAACATTTTCCTCCACCAGTATCACGTAGTGACCTGGCCACTATCCTGCAAGAAGAATGGCTTAAAATCCCTCTGACCACTGTGCAGGACTTGTATATGTCATTCCCAAGACGAATTGACGTTGTATTGGCCGCAAAAGGAGGCCCTACACCATACTAATAAATTATTGTGGTCTAAAACCAGGTGTTTCAGTTTCATTGTCCAACCCCTGTACATGTAAACACATTGCTTTCACACTGCGGCCATATTGGTCTGGGAAGAGCCCACATTTAAAAGCGACAAGTATCTATAAACAATAAACACCTTATGATATACAGACGAAATAACAGGGATTGTCTTTTTTTATTATTAGATGAAATCTTTTACATCATGTTCTCTAGTATTTCAGCCGGGCTGCGCAGAGATGCAGTTTCAATGAGTCGTATGTACAACAATCAAATAAACAATGTGTGAAGTATTAAAGGGAAATTCGTCTTTTTCAAATGCAGTTTTTTTCTGCCTAAATATTTATCTTTCCAGGTTGGCGGTACAGACCCAAATACATCTCTTTACATTTCTTCTTGTTTCTTTGTACTTCCTGGTTGCTCAGCCGATGACATTTCAGCCCCTGGGGTTGAGCGATGGAGTCAAGGAAACAAAGTAGAGCTGAAATAATTTCTATCCGAGCTAAAAAAGAGGTTTAAAGTGCAGAGATGTAGGACAGAGGTCAACACTGGAGTTATTTTATAGAGTAGGAAGTTTTGAGTCTTCTGCATCTTTTATTTGAACCCAGACGGATCAGGTGGATTTTGTTGTTCACTAAACAGATTATTAGCATCTGCCTTTTCTCTTCAGGACCAACGACCAGCTGGTGGCGTTCCTGTCCAAATACCGCAACATGAACTTTATCAAGTCTCACGGCAGAGACAACGCTCGGTAAGAACGCGGGAAGCAGTTCGTGTTTCTTCAAATTGTTTCTGCATCAAATTTGCTGGATATTTTAATTTAGATGAAGGATCTGAAGCCCTATAAACATCTGTGGAGCATCACTGGGTGTCGTTTGCAGGAAGGTCTGCAACAGATTCATAAATTACATTTTTAATATAATTATCAAAAAGAACAGGGCTTTATTTTTTACTGAAGCTGCTTTGGATCCAGTATAGGAAGTGCACAAAAAGTTAGAAACAAACCAGCATTTTGTTAAAATTTCTTTCTGCAAGCAGAAGGAAGTTGAAAATTTAAAGCATTTTAATTTGTTACCACAGATTTATAAAAGCGTCTCTGAAAAATATGCAGACAAAAAAAATCCACATAAACGAAAAAATGTTAGAGGTTGGGAAAACCTTTAAACACAAGTGATCTTAATACCTGAACAAAAGTGATCTTGTTTTTCAAGAAAAAATAAATAAATGATTCCAATAAACCAGTGTGTTTAGATGCTGGAACTGTTTATAAACTGCTTTTCTGCTTTAAGCTTCGTTCTCCCATCAATAACATGCTGGAAGTATCGTAACTCCAGGGTGTTTATCTCTTCCCAGTTTCATCCGTAAACAGGGTCTGGACCGAGTCTTCTACGAGTGCGACACCCACATGTGGCGTCTTGGAGACCGCAAGATCCCGGAGGGCGTGTCCGTAGACGGAGGTTCTGATTGGTTCCTGCTCAGCCGGCCGTTTGTGGATTACGTCGTGAACTCCAGGGACGCGCTGGTCAGCAACATGAAGCGCTTCTACGCCTACACGCTGCTGCCGGCAGAGGTACCGGACCCACAGAACCTTCACCCGGGTCAATCACAGCATGGTAGAAAAGCTACTGAATAAACTCAGGAAATTATTTTTTGCTCTTGTTCTTTGCTCAGTTACACATTAATAATTTATTTTTTATTAAAAACTAAATTTATCTAATAAAACTATAAATATTTAAGGATTCAATCCTTTTTTTATTCTAAATTATTTTAAAATAAAGAATGTACAGAAAAAAAGTACATTTCTGTTTTTCCATTGGCTAATTTTTAATTTACGTTTTTACTCTGCTAATAAAAATATATATATATATAATAAAGTTGGTTTTGATGAGGAAGAAGTCATTTTTTTATACTAACGATGTGGATTTACATATTAGACATTTGATTTTATTAAATAGAAAATATTTTCAAAATATCTCTGAATCATTAAGAATGTCTTAGTTTAACACTCAATAAATAGTAAATTATTTTAAAATAAAATAAAAACTAAATGTAAACATTTAGTTAAAAATATGTTTTTCAGTTGGCGATGTTAAAGAATGTGTTAAATCTTTAAATTGAAATAAAAATGAAATGAATATATGTATTATCAAACTGATGCTGATTTACACATATTTTTTTTATATTCAATAAAACCAAACTTATTAATAAATTAATAATGGTATTATCTATTTCTAAATTATCTTAAAATAAACATAAATATAGAACTGAAAAAGGGTTTTTAAATTGACAATTAGAAAAAAATCAGTTAAACATTTACTATAAAAATATTCAAATATAAAATAAAATAATATAATAAGATTGGATTAAAACTAAACATTAATAATTTATTTGTAATTTTACATTTTGGAGAAAAGTAAAAAAATTGGGAATATTTCAGAATTTTTTTTTCTATTGAATAACTAAACCTTAACATTTAAAATCTTCCTAGAAAAATTTTAAAACCATCTAAAGATATAATTTATTGTTTGTAATATTCTTGCGGATTATTAAATTAAAAGCTTGGTTATTAATGATAATTCAAGCGCTCATTGTCTCTGATTGGTTTTCCTGGCTGCGTCGTCGGCTGGAGGAGGAAACAAAATCTCCTCTGGAGCTTGTCGGCGTGTTTTGCTCCATAACCTAAATCTTGTTTTTCCTTCTCTGGCAGTCATTTTTCCACACTGTTCTGGAAAACAGCGTCCACTGTGAGACCATGGTGGACAATAACCTGAGGCTCACCAACTGGAACCGCAAACTGGGATGTAAGTGCCAGTACAAGCACATAGTGGACTGGTGCGGTTGCTCTCCGAACGACTTCAAGCCCTCAGACCTGCCGCGGTTCCAGGTGAGAGTCTGCCTGCTTACTTCCTCTCACCTGAAATCTGGGATAAAACAGTTTAGTCAGTTTGGTGTAGATAGGGTCTAATGGTTGTCATGGAGACACGGTGATCCCCAGATGTTAGTCCCCGCTTTAGTTCGTTTAACAACCATCCTGAATGTGTGTGAGGATGAGGTTAACGTTAACGAACTTGTTTGTTCCAGATGTTTTAATCTGTTTAGTTATTATTCTGTCTGCAGATGTGGACAAAACTGACACACATCGTCTTATTACACTGACAGGTTCTCCGGTCTTTCCCACTTTGAAGAGTGGTTAGGATGATTGGGCCTCCGTTTCACATATTTAAACCAGGAAACAGGAAGTTATTTATTTAAGAACTAATTTTAAACGATTTAAAAAAACTGTTAAAGTTATTTGTTTCAGTTTAGGAGTATACACATGTTTTCATCCTTATTTGAACAGAAAGAACATTTCTTTTGGTAAATGGTCAAATAAAATGAGTAAACAAGTCAAAACAAATCACAACAACCATTTTTTACTTTCTGCTGTTGTAAAATAAGTTTAAAAATACAGACAGAGGCTAATTTAAAAATGCATCCAAATAATAATTAAGTTCAGCATCAATTATGTAAAACTATTTGGTTTAGTCTGAAATTCAGCATTTGAAACTGCACTGGGAACTGATGTTTCCCCATGAACAGAACAAAGTTCTGACTCTGATTCTGGACCTGAAAAATTTTCCAATGTCATCTTTGACCTGAGAGTCAAAATTATCGGGACATTCAAAGCAGCATCAGCTGTTTAATGTGAGTTAAAAATGAGGACTTTCTGCTGGACTTTAACCAGCGCCCCCAGCAGGTTAAACTGAAGGACAGCAACAAACCCTTTAAACATACAATTAAACTCAAAACTCATAACTGGTTCATAACTGGTAGATTTTATTATTTAACTGCAATATTTGTGTTTGGTTTCCTCAGAGTGTTTTATGTAAGATCTAAACTTTAAAAAACATTGAAAAACCTTTAATTTAAAACAAGGGAAACCAAGAAATTGTGAATGTAGCTTTAATATTTCTACATCCCTGCCAGCTTTTTAGTTTCGCACAAGTGAGAAAATCTCAGTTTCTATTGAAAGCATAATTTTTATAACCTATATACCTTTTAACTTGACAGAACTTTACAGAACTTTTGTCATTTCTGGGTTCACTGGGATGAAATTGATACTCCTGCAGCCTTCGGTCCCTCTGGAGGCTGGCAGAGGAGCCCAGAATAGCTCTGCATTCACAAATTAGCGGCACTGGCTTTGGGCGGTTCCGGTGTCTTTGTAGTGGCAGACCTGAGGTCAGTGTCTGTGGACGGGTTCTATGAGAAGCTCTGGCCCTGGAGGCAGCTGTAGACCCAAGGCTGCAGGTATTTTTGGATCCTTGTAGCTCGGAGCTGCTGAGGTTTGCAGGGTTGGTATTATTGTAATGTCGGGGTTGGACAGTGAGAGGTGACTGAATGGCATGCTCACAACCACACACATGATAACACACAGTTTAATCATCTTTCGACTGCAGCAAACCTCCAGACCCACCTTCTTCGCCCGGAAGTTTGAGGCCAGCGTCAGCCAGGAGATCATCAGCCAGCTGGACGCCTTCCTGTTTGGAGCGTATCCGTCCAGCACCCCGGGCCTCCAGGCCTACTGGGAGAACATCTATGAGCAGGAGACGGACGGACTCTCCAGCCTGTCCGACTCCACGCTCAGCCACTACCACGCCTTTGCCCGTATGGGACTGTCCCGCGCTGCCGGGTCGCTGCAGGGACATCCCAATGATCACAGCTGCAGGTACGGAGCAGGTGGAAGAGATCAAGAAAGTACAGCATGTTTCACCTTCTCAGTTATTTCTATCTGCTCTGAGCTTTAAAAACACCAACTGATTTATCCATTTATTTAATTCCTAAAAGCAACACATGTATCAAACACAGGTTCTTTAATGGAGAACGATTTATTTCAAATCTTTATTTCTGATCATTTGGATGAATCTGGCTTACAGCTAATAAAAACCTCAAAATTATTTCCTCAGAAAGTTAGAATATTACATCCGAACAAGAGAAATATATATATTATACAGAAATGTGATCCTGCTAAACAATCCGTCCATGTACTGCTTGGTCTAGGCTCCTGTTGCATGAATTACTGCATCAATGCGCTGTGGCATAGGGGCGATCAGACTGTGGTTCTGCTGAGGTGTTCAGGAAGCCCTAAAGTGGTCTTCTGGTTACCTGCATGTTGGCGTCTCTCATCTTCCTCTCAACAACAGTTTAGAGGTTCTCTATGGGGTTTAAGACAGGCCTCCTTGCTGGCCAGTCCAGCATAGTGATAGCATCGTAATTAAAGCAGGTATTGGTACCTTTGGCAGTGTGGAACGGTACCAAGTCTTGCTGGAAAATGAAATCAGCATCTCCATAAAGCTTGTCAGCAGAAGGAACTGTGAAGTGCTCTAAAATGTCCTGGTAGATGGCTGCTCTGACTGTGAATTTGATAAAACCCAGTGGACAAACACCGGCAGATGACTTGGCACTCCAAATTATCACTGACTGTGGAAACTTCACATTGGATTTTGTGGCTCTCCCTTCTTTTGCCAGATTGTCTCGGCTTACCACATGTAGCCCATGTCCTGGATCCGTCTGTGTTTAGGACTTTGAAGCTCTGACAGCTGCAGTCCACTCCTTGAGAATCTCCCCCTGAACTTCCGAATTGGGGTTGCTTCACAATCCTCTCAATCTTTGGTTATCCCTGGTGCAACTTTTTCTAACACACCTTTTTCTTCCACTTCACTTTCCATTAATATTTTGGATACCGCGCTCAGGGAACAGCCTGCTTGTTTAGCGATGACCTGTTGTAGTTGACTCCCCTTGTGGGGGTGGCGGTGACTGTCTGCTGGACAGCAGTGAAGTCATTAGTGTCCCCCTCTGATTTTCTGTTATTACAGAACATTTCTGTTCAAAATCTGAGGTAAGATTTTTATTTTCTGAGGAACTGAATTTGGTGATTTCAGTTGCTGTTTAGCCATATTTATCAAAATCAGAATCTAATGAAGGCTCAGGTAGTGATGTATAGAAAAGGTGGTGGAAACTCTGATTTAATACTCAGATAATTTTATTCTTCAGGACAAATGTACACAGATTCTCAGATGAACAGGTTTAATTCAGGGTGAATAAACCTGTAAAATCAGTGGTTTTCCAGAGAAGCTGCTCTGTTCCAGTCTGATGGGGGAGGAAGATGGACCGATGGGACCGTCTTTCCACTAAACTCACCACAGGCAGAGTTTATTCGGTCCAAATAAATAAAAGGATAAGGACTGCTTGTGCTGAAGTACAACCAGGCTTCAGTTTCTGCTTCGACTGGTTTTTTCCTGCCCAGTCAGGGTTTCTGTGTGCGTGCTGTGGGTGGAGACCCACAGACTCTACAAGGAGGTACTTGTTGCTGGGCTTTGGGTGGGGATTGGTGGTTAGTATGGGTGGAGACAGCTTTACAGGAACCGTGTATGAGGAGAGGAGGGGAGCGGCTGCTTAGAAAGGACCACTTTGTTTCCCTCGAGATGAGTATCTGAAGACACCTTCAGCTCTTCATATGAAGTCATGGCTAAAAGCTTCATGGTTTCAACATCTTTTAGACATTTTTAGGTGTTTCTCTGCGTTTCTGAAGGATTAAAAACATTTTATGTTTTAAAGGCTTTTGCTAGTTAATTGTATAGATGTTTACCTTCTTCCTAACTTCTCTAATTCTCTCTGACTTGAGCTTCTGGACCAAATCCTGACTGGTGATGAGCTATTCTTGTCTTCTTGGTGCTGAGAGTTGATCCCAATTTGTTGGGTTTTGTTCCCTCACTTTCTATTTTCTGATCCAAATCAGTGTTCTGATCTTTGAGCCACTTAATCACTTTAACCCTGTGACACTGTTTCGGATTGTGCTGGAAAATCCACAGATCCTCACCAAACTGTTCATTTATCCATGCTGGTGTTCTTGAGCAGAGGAGCCTGCTCCCTTGGATGAGAAGACACCTCACACATGGATTGGATCAGAATGCTTTTTAGTTGGTACCATAAAGGACTTATGGTATCTCTCAGCCGTTCTTCTCCAGATGCCCCAAACGATCAGAAGGTGGATTGATTGGAGAGAACAAGTTTGCTCCAGTCTTCTGTTGTCCATCCTGGTACTTCCTGCAGAGGTTCAGTCTGTCCTTGATCATGTTCTTGGACAAAGTGGCATCTTTCTGCCATCCTTGTCCTAAAGTCTTCTCACTGTGCACTCACAACCCACCTGAGCAACCTTTGCAGAGGTGAAAACAGTTCTATTGCACCTTCCTTAGGAGCAGGAGATGGTCCTGGAGGTTGCTGGACACTCTTGGACATCCTCTCACCTAAAAGCTCTTGCTCCAGCCTGCATGAACTTATTTCATCAGAGACAGAAGCCGTTTAGATTTTAGATGTCAGACAGAAGTCCAACGGTTTTCCTGGGGTTCTTCCTCTCTGCTGTCTCCTGTCTCTCATGTTGGCCTAAGGTGGTCAGTATAGAATCAAACCTGCAAACACACTCCTTTTATTTGGAAAAAACAGCTTTTTTGCTGCTGTTTCTGTTTGCACCTCATGAGGGCACCAGCGTCAGCTCATGTTAGAAACAGAATGGTGCAGAATCTAGAGTTGAACAATAGATGGACTTCAGAGAGGACTGCAACACATTTTCATAATCAGGCTGCATTAATACTATTGCAAAGGACAGTTTGGAGTGCAAAATTAGTTGGTTGTCATGAATTCACACTTTGCATGTTACTAAGATATTCAGCCTGTAATAATTCTCAAATTGGACCCAGACCCAACAGAACCGGCCCTAACTATATTTAGTGCCCTAATGAAAATTATTGTAAACATATTTTAGAGGTTTTATCTTCACTGTGATGTTTTTATTCAAAGTAAATTAGAAATTAAAAAGGCAGAAGATGCTGTGCAACATTATTCTTGTTCGTTAGGGTTCAGTACCACCTGACTTCACTGCTGTGTATTGTGCATCTGAGGAGAAAAAGCATCACTTTACTGGAGATAGACACTTTGTTCACTTTTGTCTCTCAGGTTCGTAGCCATTAACCACCCAACGTCCGTGCACCTCTACTTCCTGTCGGACAAGTTCCAGGGCTACCTGGTGCGTCACGTGGCCACTAACCGAGCCTCCACCCAGATGGAGACCCTGGAGACCTGGGTGACACCCAAAGACCACTTCACCCTGGCCAGCCAGCCCCACACCAGCAACAGACTTCAGCACATCCAGGTCAGGTGGCATCAGGACTCCAGATCTAACTCCAACCTGAAGTCCTGATTTATCTGTTAATAAAGTGTCTGTTCAGTTAAAACTGAAGTGATCTAAACTCGAACCTCGTTTCAGGTTGGGTCAGACTGGGATCCAAAGGAGCGCCTCTTCAGGAACTGGGGGGGTCTGCTGGGACCCGAGGACGAGCCGGTGGCCGTGCAGCACTGGAGCCGAAGCCAGAGCAACCTGACTGCCACCATAGTTTGGATCGACCCCACCAACGTCATCGCCGCCACCTACGACATCTTAGTGGACGCGTCCGCTGAGGTCACCCACTACCGGCCGCCGCTCACCTCGCCACTGCGGCCAGGCGTCTGGACGCTGAGGGTGCTTCACCACTGGAACCTGCTGGGTCAGACCAGCTTCGTCGTAGCTCCGCAGGAGTTCCACCGACAGCGGCCTATTCAGAAAGGTGGGCATCATCAGACTGTAATTCATGCTTTCTGAAGTCACATGACCTGTAAATGTAATTCTGCACATTGTTTATTTGGTGCAGAAACTCTGAACTCTCAAAACGGTTTTGATGGGTTGTTGCAGCTCAGAGGAGATAAGATATAAACTACAGCAATTGGGGGCCCTGCTGCCTCAGCTGTCACACCACATGCAGACATACACTGCTCAAAAAATAAAGGGAACACTTAAACAACACAATATAACTCCAAGTAAATAAAACTTCTGTGAAATATAAATTCGCCACTGGCCCCCTGTGCTCTTCACAGATGAAAGCAGGTTCACACTGAGCACATGTGACAGGCGTGACAGAATGTGGAGACATCGTGGAGAGCGATCTGCTGCCTGCAACATCCTTCAGCATGACCGCTTAGGCAGTGGGTCAGTAATGGTGTGGGGTGGCATTTCTTTGGAGGACAGCATGTGCTCCATGTGCTCGCCAGAGGTAGCCTGAGTGCCATTAGGTACCAAGATGAGATCCTCAGACCCCTTGTGAGACCATATGCTTGTGCGGTTGGCCCTGGGTTCCTTCTAATGCAGGACAATGCTAGACCTCATGTGGCTGGAGTGTGTCAGCAGTTCCTGCAAGATGAAGACATTGAAGCTATGGACTGGCCCGCCGGTTCCCCAGACCTGAATCTGATTGAGCACATCTGGGACATCATGTCTCGCTCCATCCACCAACGTCACGTTGCACCACAGACTGTCCAGGAGTTGACTGACGCTTTAGTCCAGGTCTGGGAGGAGATCCCTCAGGAGACCATCCTCCGTCTCATCAGGAGCATGCCCAGGCGTTGTAGGGAGGTCATACAGGCACGTGGAGGCAACACACAATACTGAGCCTCATTTTGACTTGTTTTAAGGACATTACATCAAAGTTGGATCAGCCTGTAGTGTGTTTTTCCACTTTAATTTTGTGTGTGACTCCAAATCCAGGCCTCCAGTGGTTATAAATTTGATTTCCATTGATGATATTTGTGTGATTTTGTTGTCAGCACATTCAACTTTGTACAGAACAAAGTATTCAATGAGAATATTTCATTCATTCAGATCTAGAATGTGTTATTTGAGTGTTCCCCTTTATTTTTTTGAGTAGTGTATTTATAGTGTCAGTACATCCTGGCTCTCTGTCATGGACGCACAGGGTCACCTCTGTCTGATTTAGCCTCCCCCTCCTCATCAGGCGGTCTGTGGTTCTCCAGACATAACTGCAGGACTAAGTAAAGACCGGTGACGTAAAAGACAGAAAAAGGCTGCTGAACTCAAGGGGTGGGCCATGTGGTCCGGGCGTAGAACAGACAAGAACCCACATCCTGTCAAAAGACAATGGTTCCAAATCTTTAGCTGAATCCAATAAAAAGTCTGTTTGATGGAGAAAAAGTAAGATCTCATGTCAAACTAGGCAAGATGGCTCTAAATGACTCATAATGTTCCTTGAGAAAGTATTCATACCCTCTTAATACATTTAATTTCCTCTGTTTTTCCACCAAGAGCACACCCTGCGGCTGCACGCTGGTCCGGCCCGGAACTCCTACATGGAGCAGAGCTTCCACGGTCTGAACCCGGTGCTGCGGCTGCCGGTGAGTCTCAGCGCTGTGGAGGAGGCCGAGGCGAACTCTGGCCTGACGGGGGCGCCGCTGAGACGCTGGCTGGACAGGCTCCTGGAGGGCCACTGGTCCGCCTCAGACGTCTGCTCGCTGGGCCCCAGCACCTGCCCCGTCATGCAGAGCTGCCCCCTCACCACGTGGAGCTCTGCCAGCCCCGACCCAAAATCCGAACTGAGCACACCCAGAGAGGATGGACGGATCAGGTAGCAGCCGGATGGACAGGAGAGGACGGATGAAGGAAGACACGTTTGTGTCTGATATTTATTTATTTAAAGGTTGCAGGAACAGTGGAAGAGAATCCAAACTCGGTCTGATCCCACTTTAGTTTGGGACGATGTGGCTGCTGAGCGGAGCGAATGAATGTCAGAACCAGAACTTCATACTTCTTGTTGTTGAGTCTCCATGCTGAAAGAGCTGCTTCACATTGTAATACTGAAAACAGCTCTGGATGCAGAAAATCTTCTAGAAAATCTGATTTATTTCTTTATTTAGTTGGACATCGGCAGACAGGATTTAATGTTTAAACTGAAATCGGTTCTGATCCGGCATTTCCAACAACTTCGGCCCTGTTGGGTTATTACTAGTATTTCACAGAATATAAACCTATTGTATTTTCAATAATCTATTTATTATCAGATAAAACTGTGAGTTATTTTAGGTCTTTAGAACAAGTGAGTGAAGACAGAAACCAGAGCGCCTCCTGGTGGCACCTACATGTAAAGGTGGACCACACAGACGGGTAGAAACATCGGTCCAGACCAGATACTGTAAATTACTTGTCTGATTTTTTCACAAAAACAATATTTTCATGAAAAACAAGCTTTGTGAGTCTTAGAAAATCTAACAAAAAATGTCTTCACTGAAGTTTCTGATGTGAAGATTTGATGGGCTGTCTGATAATTAAAGCCTGACCATGGTGCCAACATTTACTAGAAGTTTAAAGATTTAAATGGAGAAAACAGACCATCCATTATTTTTTCAGCTTTTCCTGTTTGGATTTTAGACGCTGGGTTGCTACATGTTATTCATGTAAAAAAGCCTCAGTTTTCCAGAGTTATCTGGTTTTTCAGATCAAAGCCACTTAAAAATGTAGAAACAGGTTCACAAAAATTTTTAGAGGTCAGACGTGCAGAAACTAGACCGGATGGATGATAGAGGCACAGACGTATAGGCTGATGGATGGAAAAGTGAATAGACTGATGGACAGATTAATGGGAGGAAAATGGACGGATTGATACTTTTCTTTTACTTATCCAGACCTGGAAAGTAATTAAATCAAATTCCATCCCTTTTCCAGAATCAGCAGGAATCGTGTTCTGGACGTGATTAACCCATAAACCTCCTCAGCAAGCACAGATGTTTTCACACAGAGTCAAACTGGAGTCAGGGGGAGGTTCTCCCTTCAAAATAAGAAACAACAGCAAATCAAACGCTGTTTTCCTGCCTCACCCGGACTGTGTGCTGGAGATTATTTATATAAAGACTGTGTCAAATATAGAGAGCTACTGCTATTGCACACACCATGCACAGAATGTTGCCATGATCGCCACCTGCTGGCAGGACATTATTACGTCATTATGTGTTGGAGTTACAGCACTGTGGTCACCGTTGGGATATTTTATGAGCAGAGGAATAAAAATACATCAGTGCAGATCATCTTGAGATATTAAAAGTGATATTTTTTCACTAACTCAAAATAAAATGTCTGAGATCTTCCCAATTAATTATCTTCTAAACTTGTTTGAAGTTTTTCCTCCTGGACTCCAGCACCTCTGTCTTGTGTGAACGTTGTTTTTTTGTGCCATTTTAAAATCCTTCGGACTTGAAGTGAGCCGTCCATTCATCTTAATCTTTACTACAGTTTTTTCCTTGTGTGTGTGAGTCAAACATCTAAGAACTGCTGAAGTGATTTATTCAAAGGTTTATATAAATGTTTTTTTTTGTAGTTGATTTGAAAGGATTTGAAAGGCAGATATCTGGAATTTGCTTTCTGGAGGAAAATGTGTGCCTTTGTTTTTGACGGCTGTTTAAACCATTAAATGATCCCGACCACAGAAGAACCTCACGGATGAAACTATGATGTCTTTTATTTCTGCGCTATAGTCCAAACGGTGGGATTCCGACCAGCTGGTACTGGGTTAAAAAACACACCCCCAGTTAGAAAAGGCACATTTTTACATGTTTCGGTTCAGAAATTACTGCCAAACAAAAATGTTTCTGCTTCTGAACCAGAAGGGATAAAAGAGAACAGCTGGTTAACAGTCCTCACTGATTCAAACAGAAACACAGCAGGCTTTTCATTCAGCTTACACAGGGCACCCTCTTGTTGACAAATGGTGTAGAAACTGTCGACTTGAGTAAATGTTCTGATGAAAGCAGCCTTCATGCCTGTATGATGAACTTAAACAGTCTGATGTTCTACTTTATATGTCAGGAATTAGAATTAGGGTGAATACAATTATTGAAATAATCCTTAACTAATTTAGTAATAGAATAATCATCAACTGGAGTATACAGGCAAACATGCAATCTGCTGAAAGAACAACCTACCCAGAGCAGGAATTAAGCCAAAACTGTACAGAAAATATGTACATTTTGCATTTAATATGAAATACTTTCTTTTTCTGTTAATATGATCTATCCAGAATTCGTCAAGTGGCATAGCTTTAGCTTCACCTGGTTCATATTCTGTAAAAATCTCCTATTAAGTACATTTCGTTACCGGATAATCGGTTAATTAAAAAAATAGTCAACAGATTAATCAATTAGCAAAATACATGTTAGTTCCAGCCCTAATTAGAATATCATCAGAAGTTAATTTATTTCAGTAAGTCCATTCGTGAGATTGATACAAAGATTAATACACACAGGTGATATATTTATTTTATTACAGTTGTTTTTGATGCTGATGGCTTACAACTAATGAAAACCCAATATTTAGTTTCTCAGAGAATCTAAATATTACATCCGACCAATTAAGGATTTAAATACAGAAATGTGGGCCTACATATCCGTATTTCCATGTACTATACAGTATCAGCACCCAGATCATTTTGCATTAATTACTGCATCAATGCAGCGTGGCATGGCGTGGATCAGTTTCTGGTTCTGCTGAGGTGTTCAGGAAACCCCGGCTTTTTTAAAAGCAGCCTTCAGCTCGTCTACATTGTTGGTTCTGTTGTCTCTCATCTTCCTCTTGACAGTACTCCATAGATTCTCTATGTGGTTCAGGTCAAGTTAGTTTGCTGGCCAATCAAGCACAGTGACACCAGCTACCAAGTGGTGCTGGAAACTAAACCAGCTTATCAGCAGAGGGATGAAAAGAAGAGCTGCTTGTGCATCTTTTTCTACCACACTTTTTCCTTCCTCTTAACTTTCCATTATACTTGGATAAAACACTTGGAGACCAGCCAGTTTCTTTAAACAACATTTTATGGCTTACCGTCACTGTAGAGGTTGTCAATGACAGTCTGTTGGACATCTGTCCGCTGAGCAGTCTTTTCCATGGTTGTGGAGAAGACTGCTTCAAATTGTCCAAAGAACTGAATTCTGGGATTTCATTACTTGTAAGGCATAATCATCAAAATTTATAGAAATAACTACTAGAACTATATCACTCTTTGTGCAATAAATCTGAGTTTTGCCTTTTAAACCACATTACTGAAGCTAATTAACTAATTCAAAACAACTCGTTTGTTTTCCACTTGTTGTTTTTGTGGGTTTTCAGTCCAACAAAAGAAGCAAACTAACATCCAGAGGAGTTCTGTGAAGGTCTAATCATTTCTTTTTCTGGTTGAAAGTGAACATGTCAGGGAGTTGTAAAAGTAAAAACTCACCAAGATCTGCAGAATGAACACAGTTAGGAGGAAAAAAAGGGATCAGCTGAAAACCAAAAACTTTCAATTATTTTAATTATTTATCCTAAACTGGAGAAAACAAACATCTATGACTGCAGCCTGAAGTTGTCCTGTTGGCTTAGATTAACTGAGACGTGTTAATAAGATGGTTACAACTTACAGAAAAAGGACAGACGCAAACTAATTAAATTAACTAAATACATGTAGGAATAAACAAAGAGCCTAAAGTAATGCAGACCAATGGAAATGTGGATTCAAAATAAAAATGTTAACATCGTTGTCCTTTTTATTTATTGTCAGAGTTAGACATAATGATAAACTCAGAGAAGGTATGCAATGAAGACACAGGCGAGTCTAAATTATCCTTGGCTGGCCAGGGAGAGACAGTCCATTCTCTCAGAGGAGCTGCCCTGTGTCACAGCTTTTTATTAAGGAAGAAAAAAAACACTCATGTTACAGCATCGTGGGTGTGGCTACACACCGTTTCACAAATACAAGTCCTACTGAATAAAACTGGTTCTATCCAGATACTGATACAGCTCACATGTCCACATCTGGCATCCAAGGACACGAAGATTGTCTGGGGTGCGAACAGCCTGCTTCCAAAAACTCCCCCACTCACACACAAGTTCCTGCTCAGTCTGCATAGCAACCACCCAAATGCAACTGTGAGACAAGATGACAATTCTGTTAATAGTTAATTAAAGTACTTAGAAAATAAATGTGAAAAGTATTCAAACCACTTCTATCAAAGTTCACCAAACTAAGGAAATGAAAATGTCATTTAATGGTAAATCATAAGGATAAATAATCTTTTTAAACTATGCAATGACAATTCATGTACAAATCCTCCAACATTTATCATAATGTATTTATTTTTTTATGCATTTATTTTCAGATAACTAAAAAACTCTACACCGAGTTATTGTCGTAGTTGAGGGTTTTTGTGGACCAAAGTGCAGAGGCAGGCGAGTAGACGGAGTGGCGAGCAGAACGATGATTTATTTAAATCCTAACTCCGGCTAAACAGAAGGCAGGCAGGCAGGGTGTAACAGTGAATCTTACAGGAGTCCAGGTCAGACAGAGTACAAGAAACAATTTGGGAAGTTGACGCAACAAACCAGCCAGGAACAAGGAAAACAGACCAACTAATATACAGAGGGAAATGAATGTGAAACAAAAGACAGGTAATCACTAGAACTAGGGACAGGTGTGACAAAGCAAGCAGTGAGGCTGAAGGACAGGTGAAACTAATGTTTATAGATAATAATATTCAAGATTAAAAGATAGACGTGTTTTATCAGACAGGCAGCACCCAAATGTTGGCGCAGTTCCTGCATAACATAAAGTCACCTCTGAGCAGCACAGACACTTAATCCTGTTTTTTGACATTTTGTTAGAAAACCTGTAATATATTAAAAAATATATATAAATGGATCCATTTCCATCAAAGCCTTAATGTCCATCAGTCGTTTGGATTTAGATCATTTTTCTCCACAAATTTATTTGAATAAAAACATACACATAGGATGTGTTGTAGAAAAATTCGCATCCAGAGACTGATGATTGTCACTCAGAATCAGCTTTATTAGAATCTTGCAAGAGAGAAGGATTTTACAGCATTGGAGATGTGCTCAGTAGTGCTGCCAAATCATTCTGACTAGACAAAGTAAAAGTTTTCTCCTTTTAAGCTACAACAGTTTTCAGGTGACTCTCATGAGACCTGTTGTCCCAGACATAATCTTAACAGTGTGGCATTATATTGTTTCACACAGCTGCAAGTAAAGGCGAGAAACCATTACTCTAAGACTAAACAGAGAAGAATAGAATAAACCAGAGGGGTTCTAATACTTTTTTCAGTTCCTGTAGAGTATCAAGGAGCAAATCAAGCAAGGCACTAAATTTCCATAACAATCCACCCTCTTCGTTAGAAAAATAGTTTCATATGTTATCGAACACCTAAAAAAAATTTTACTGAATGACAAAGAAAGAAGTACAAGAAAATGAAATTTTAAAAATGTGAATTGATTAGTAATAAAAAAAAAAAAGAAAAAAAAAACAAAAATTGATTATATGAAAAAAAGTAGTAAAAAAAAAAGTAGTAAAAAAATTGACTAAATAATGTAAAATGAATAATGAAACATTATTTCAAAGCTAAACATACAACAAAATCTACTATTACTGTCATCCTCTTTGTTGGAAAAAAATTGTGGCATTCTGATGGAAACAAAAAATCTCTTCAATCAAAAACCTTTTTAAGAAATGATCAGATAAATGAATACACAAATAATATAAAAAATAAAAAATTAAATGAAGAAAAAATAGAGAAAAAAATATTTGTACCCAATATACTAGCAAAATTTAAATTATGAGTTATCATCTACCCTGTGTGTGTTCGGTGCACATCTACATCATTAGAATTAGGAGGATTATTTCAATAGATGTAAATTGAATATTGGTAAATTTATTAGAAAGCATCATCATCATAAGAGTCGCTGTCAGACTCATCAGAGCAATCCATGGGTTTCCTCTACACCTGTGAGGAGGGCATCTGATATGGAACCTAAAGGAGTCCTCCTTTGACAGAGCTGTAGTGATCAATCTGTTAATTAGAGTGCGCAGACAGGGGAAGGGCAAAACATCCAGTCCAGAACGGGTGAGACCCACTTTCCAAATGCTAGGACACAATGTAAACATCTGTATTTTGAAACCAACTGTCACGACCTTCACATCACAGAGGGCAATCCCCCCGCTGCTACTGTGTTTTTTTTAGTAAACCGTATGGTTACCAGGCCCTGAGTTCCTCTCTACGATGGCCATAGGGGGGCTCTGCCTGTCCTGAGTGCTTTTGAGCAACAAATACATGCAAAAGGAAAAAAAACAATAAAACATAACAGTGATGAAAACACAGAGTAAAAACATAAAATAGTCTTTCCCCATCTCTTTTAATCCTTCATTTTGGAAGATTCGGGGCTGAAAAGGGGGTCCTCTTCGCCAAGTACTCCTTTTAACAAACGTTGCACTGCCCAAGGGATTATTATGCCCCTTGTCAAAACGTGTTCTTCACCCACCTTTTTTAATCACTCTCCAGGGATTAGCTTACAGTTCGTAGCCTTGTGGTGGGCCGCTGGTTCCCACACGTTAAGCAGGAGATGATCCAGGTAAAAGATTCTTTGGATCCTGGGGACCAGGAGAATCCAGAGGAGCTGGAATCCACTTGCAATGCGATGCCTGTATCCAGGTGACTCGCTCTGCCACCTTCACAGCCGTGTGGGTGACCAGCAGGATCTGAAATGGTCCTCTCCAGTGCCTGGACTTCCAGTGTTTTCTCCTAAACTCTCTGACAGATTCCAGTTTGTTCATGTAAATGATAAATCATCTTTAAACTCCAGGGTTAATTGTGGAGTACCACAGGGTTCAGTACTTGGGCAATTCTCTTTACTATATATATGCTTCCAATAGGTAAAATTATCAGGCAGCATAGAATAAATTTTCACTGTTACGCTGATGACACTCAGCTTTACTTATCCATAAATCCTGATGAGCCCAACCAGTTAGATAGACTACAAGCATGTCTTGAAGACATAAAAACTTGGATGACTTTAAATTTTCTGCTTCTAAATTCAGACAAGACAGAAGTTGTCGTCTTTGGACCGGAGTCTTTAAAAAAGAAACTGCTTAGTCAGTCACTTAACCTGGATGGCATTAAATTGACCTCCGATAATAAAGTAAAAAACCTTGGTGTTATTTTTGACCAGGACATGTCATTTAAATCCCATATTAAACAGGTTTCTAGGATTTCCTTCTTTCATCTCCGGAACATTGCCAAAATTAGAAATATCCTGTCCAGGATTGACGCTGAAAAACTAGTCCATGCATTTGTTACTTCAAGGCTGGACTATTGTAACTATCAGGATGTCCACAAAATGCAGTTAAAAGCCTTCAGCTGATTCAAAATGCTGCAGCAAGAGTTCTGATGAAAATTAAGAAGAGAGATCATATTTCCCCTACTTTAGCTTCCCTTCATTGGCTCCCTGTTAAATCCAGAAAGAATTTAAAATGATCCTCCTCACATATAAAGCCCTTAATGATTTAGCTCCATCATACATCAGAGATCTGATTGTTCCATATGTTCCTAACAGAGCACTTCGTTCTCAGACTGCAGGTTTACTGGTGGTTCCTAGAGTCTCTAGAAGTAGAATGGGAGGCAGATCCTTTAGTTATCAAGCTCCTCTCCTGTGGAACCAGCTCCCAGTTTTAGTCCGTGAGGCGGACACCCTGTCTACTTTTAAGGCTAGGCTTAAAACTTTTCTTTTTGATAAAGCTTATAGTTAGAGTGGCTTAGGTTATCCTGAGCTATCTTCCTTATTTTAGCTCCGTCGTCTTCTCCCCTTGTTGGATGGAGTAAGGGGGAGTCAGGTTTAGCCTAAACCGGCTCAGTTACGGTTGAGGTGCAAACAAAACCCTCCATTTCTGCTACCTGTATGACCCCCTCTCTTTTCCAATGGTTATGGTCAATCTGACAGAGAGAGGTATCCAATCGTTGTGGTTTTTAGTATAAACAATGGCCATCAGTGGGCTCTAGATGGACAAACTGTCTACTTTTAAGGCTAGGTTTAAAATTTTCCTTTTGATAAAGCTTATAGTTAGAGTGGCTTAGGTTATCCTGAGCTATCTCTGTAGTTATGCTGCTATAGGTTTTAGGCTGCTGGAGGACATAATGACCACTTTCACCCTCTTCACTACTTTTTCACACTACTCTTCAATTTTGCATTATTTGCTGTTATTTCAGCTTTTAACTTTGTTCTCTCTCTTTTCTCTTCCTAGAAGCTACACCTGGCCTGCCTCTGTGTCTACCTGTAACACCTTTTCTGGAGAGGGGAATCCTCCAAGCTTCTGCTGGCAACAACTTAATGCTCACCTTATACCGATGATCCACATGGCCCTGTCTTTCAGTGTTTAACCCTTTCTCTCCTAGACATAGCTACTGACTGAGCTTTTACTGTAACTAACTCTATGTGCTCTCTTCAGACTCTAAACTTGAAACTGGCTCAGAGTTTATCTGTTCCTTTTTTCTAGGTGAAAAAGACTAAAGGAGCTACATCCATTAACATTTACCTTTCCTTCCCAGAGGAAAGTACTCCTGGATCAGTGCTTCTTTGTTCTCTTTGTGTCTCTGCTCTGTTCTCTCTAACCCCCAGTCGGTCGTGGCAGATGGCCGCTCACACTGAGCCTGGTTCTGGTTCTGCTGGAGGTCTCTTCCTGTTAAAAGGGAGTTTTTCCTCTTCACTGTCGCTACATGCATGCTCAGTATGAGGGATTGCTGCAAAGTCAACGCCAGTGACTGTCCACTGTCTCTACATGTTCATCCAGGAGGAGTGAATGCTGCAAGTCATTGAATGGATGCAATCTGCTGGGTTTCCTTAGATAGAAAAACTTTTTATCCAATTTGAATAATTAACAGAATCTGGCTGCACTGTTCAATGATAAAGATTAATTGGAATGTATGTACCTGACTTTTGTGAAGTGCCTTGAGACGACATGTGTTGTGAATTGGCGCTATATAAATAAACTGAACTGAATTGAATTGAATTGAATTGAATTGAATTGACCAGAACCCAGTCACCTGGCACCAAAGAATGGAGGGGAGATGTGGCTGTCTCAGGTAGTGTCGCTTTCACCATCTGTGAAACTTGAGAAAGCACAGTTGACAGGTTTTGACAGTAAGACTACATCTTATCTTGACACAAAGATGTGGAGGGCAATGGTCTTGGCAATGTTACTTTGCCCAAATTTGGAGGTCTGCCAAACAGCACCTCAAAAGGACTCAGGTTTACTCGTGCTCTTTGCCTCATTCTCATAAGTGAGCATTCTCCCAAGTGAGCACAATAGGCAGGGCCTTTGTCCAAGGTAAGCCAATTTCTTCACAACACTTGGCTAATTTTTATTTCAAAGTCCCGTTGTCACTAGAAATCTTTGAAGGAATGCCCCATCGGGGAATTATTTCTGTTAAAAGTGCTTTGGTGACTGTGTGGCTGTCTGCGATTTGCTTGGAAACGTTTCAATCCATTTGCTAAACATGTCAACAACAACCAACACATACTTTTTCCCTTCAGATGGAGTGAGTTCAATGAAGTCCATCATAAGTTGTTCAAATGGCCTATCTGGGTGTGGATGTGCAGCTTGAGTCATCTGTGGTGTTTTGCCTGCATTGTATGCTGCACAGATCATACAAGATTGACAGAACTTATGAGCATAAATACAGAAACCTTTTGTGAACCACTGAGATGTTAAAGCAGCTATTATTCCCTCTTTGGAACAATGATCCAAACCATGTGTTGAGCTCTGCATAATGTGGAAGAAGTGTTTGGGAAGACATGGTTTATCGGTCTGGGGCCGATCCAAAACACCATCAGTGCATTCGCTCCTACAGAAGCCCACAGGCGTCTCTCCCCACAGAAGCAAAAGCTTTGTAGCGCTTCAGGTCATACAGAGGTGGAGGGGGAGGAGGGGTATCCTTGTGTGTGTGCAAAGTGGTTGAAAAGAGGAGCAGAGAAGCCGCTAGTTTCGCTGCTAAATCTGCTCTGCTTGTCCCTGTGAACAACACCTGTCGAAGATGTGTGTCTGCTGCGCATTTTACACACAGAGATAGCTTTCGGTAAAAGAATTGCTTCGAGCAGGTTAGAGACCTGAACATGGTTCGAAATGTGAGTTTTACATCGCTTTTAAGAAAATTTCTGTGTTTCCACAATGCCTTGAAATCATGGATTATACTAAATCCGTATCTCGAGTCTGTGTAAAATGTTTACAGTTTGATTTTCGGTAAATTGCAAGCTTCAGTCAGGGCCACAAGCTCAGCAAGCCGGGCCAGAAAAAGTGTTTGGCAGTGAGCCTGAAACAAGGAGTTTCATGGGAAGAAAAACACTACAAAAACTACCTGATTCCTACCAGTATCAAGGTTTCGAGAAGCCGAAACCATCAACAAATAAAATCATCTCTGGATTCTCCAGAGGTATCTCAGAAAGGTCAGGCCGGGGTGTGCAAACTTCCTCCAACACTGAAACACAGTTATGAGGCTCCCCATCTTCTGGCGTGGGGAGAAGTGTTGCTGGATTGAGCACCGTTCACCTTTGGCATGTCCAGAAGAATTGATGTGTATCTCAGCCAGCGAGCAGCAGAAAGGTGTGATGTTTTTTTCAAGCACCCATGCTTTTCATCAACAGCCTGAAAAAAGGTTTGTTAGGATTCGGTAATCCTAAAGTAGGAGCCTTCTGCAAAGCCAGCTTAAGTTGTATGAAAGCTGCTTCTGCTTCAGGCGTCCAAATAATATTGTCCTGAGATTGAAGACCTTTACCACGCATGAGAGCACCCAAAGGGGCTTTCATACAGGAATAATTAGGAATAAAATTCCTGCAATATGAAGTCATGCCCAAAAATGACATCAACTGTTTTTTTGTAACAGGTTTTGGAATGTTTTGCACTGCATTCACACGCTTTGAGGAAAGAGTTTTACCTTCAGCAGAAATAACGTGACCTAAAAAGTTACTTGTAGCTGGACAAGCTGAAGTTAGAAAGAGAGGCCTGTGCCCCTCATGAATGCAAATGTTTCAACACAGTGTGGCAGTGTCCTTCTCACATTGCTCCTTAGTAGGACAACAAAGCAGAAGATCATCAACATACTGCAATAAAGCAGAGCCTGAGGTCAACTCCAATGACTCAAGACTAGCTTTCAATGCAGCATATTATAATAGTCGGACTTTCACAATAACCTTGAACACAGACGAGTGAAAGTGTAAGGTTTTACTTCAAACTCAAAATCAAGCAGACAAAATTGGCTTGCTGCTTATCAACAGGTACACTAAAAAACGCATTTGAAAGATCAACACAGAAAAAAAACTTTGCATCTGGAGGAACTTGTGACAAAAATACGTGTGTGAGAGCTCTGGCTTGTACTGAAAGCATTTACAGGCTTTTAAAATCTTAGCACAAACCTCATTCAACAGGTTCTCTTTACTCCTATCAGTTTGTAACAGAAAAAGAAGGTTCTTACAGGAGAACTTTCACAAGGAACAATAGTTCCTTCTTTCAGAAGTGACTTTCAAAAACAGTTTGATTCCCCACAAGGCTTCTGGTTTGAGTGGGTATGTTTTCACACATGGGCCTGTAGTTTGCACTTTAGAGTCACAAACAAACAGTCTCCACAACATTTTATGACTCCACACAGCAATTTACTTTTTGCCACAGGCCAGGAGGCACCTGGACCAAACAATGGATGTGAAGTGTCGTCAAATTTCAAAACAAAAATGAGCCATTTGGGAAAAACAGGATCATTTTTAGGGATCCAACTGAACAGTTCTTTGCAGTGCAGTGTGCTAAGAAAAGGTCTTTTAAATGCAGAAAGTCTCTTAGAAAAACATAAGATAGAATTTGTCGGTACCACAGTCCAATCAGATACTTTTTTCACACTTGCAAACACAAAATAATCAATCTATCCACTTTTGGTTACAGATTTTGCCAAAGCGATGTGTGGGACAGTATCTCTTGTTTTGAATAACTGCAGCTGGTGTGAGTTCAGACAAACAGCGAGCGCGGCTGTATTAGCGTTCCAATACAGCATAGATGTGGTTAGTTTTTCACAAGAAATGCGAAACCAAGCTTTCTCATATTCTTTGTTAGAACCCAACGACATATGAGCAATACGGTTTAAATCAACAGCTTGCATAAAATCACAAGGGGGATTAAAAACTGATCTAATCTCCTTCAGCAACTGCTGTGAACACAATGAATTTTGCACTTTCCACTAATAAGCATAACTTAATGCTTGTGGACTGAACTGTACTGCAGTAAACACTGTGTCAGCCTGAGTAGAGACCCTTACCCCCTCTGGGGTGGACATTAGAATGATCCCTAGCTTGCACATCAAATCTCTACCATCAAATTTACAGGACAACAATGATATAAAAGAGGAAACAATGTTGGAATAGAAACCCATCAGTTGTTACAACAAGCCCATGGGCTTTAGTAACATGTTCCCTTGTCGTCTGCCCTGATATGACATAGAAAAAAAACATGATTTCTGATGAGTTTTGGGGTGTTGAAAATTCCTCTGCCTTAACAACAGAAGCAGTTGCTCCTGAGTCTACCATAGATGATATTTTATTTCCTGAGACATCTTACATGATCAAACATTGGGAAGCTTTATATCGGCCTATGAGTAAAAATGAGCTAAGGCTGGTATATATTTTTCTCAAATTTAATTTGCCATAAACAGGCCAATAGCATGTGCAAATTTAGTCAAGTCACCACAGCATTGCAAAAGCAGCTTTTCATTGCTTGAAAATGAAGAGAAGGAAAAGTGATTGAGGCATCTGTATGTATATTTGTGTGTGTGGTGTGTCTACTGAGAAAATAGGATAGGATAGGGAAAAGAGTGGTGGAGCAGTGGGTGTGTGTTAAAGAGGTGTGGTGTGGTACCGCTTTGACGAGCAACGGCTGACACTGTATGTGGGTTGGCTTGCCCTCTCTGCCCTTGGTTAGTCAATCAGCTGGTAAGAGTCCAGCCTCACAGCTGTGGTAGGGACATTGACGTCCCTCCAATGTCCATTCTGCCACATTGAAACATGTGATCGGAATCACAAAAACGTATTCTGGACCTCTCTGTGGCCTCGGCTTTTCGTCCGATATCCGCCATCCCTATTCCTCCGACATATTTGGTACATCGCCTTAATCATCGGCTAGATGCAGTTCTTTGTCAGATGCTTCTTTTTTACTCCGCTGCCGTTCTTCCAAAACTATGAGGGAGCAGTTGGCATGTCTGCAACAACATCCGGAGGACTGAATCAGCCCAGCCCCACATATGCCCCTTAAGGATGTTGGGCTAAAAGTGGAGCATTCCTTTTATGACCGCATCACAAACAAGGGTCTCCCAGACCCCTGCTCTGTACCCACTTCTCTGGTGTTTCTGGTCCCACTGTACTTGGTACTGCTTCGATCACTCTGGCTGATGAATTGTAGTGTCTTCATCATCTTTCTGCTTCCAGGGTCAGATGTTAGTCATATGCATCTTTCAGGGAAATCTTTTCTTCAGGCAACTGTCAGGACATCAACGGCATTCTGTATTTCCCACATGTTGAATCATTATCCCAATCCTCATGTTTCAGACGTAGGTTTGGAAACCGGGAGTTGTTATCGGATTTTTGCAATGTCAGACGCAGTTATTTTACGTATCAGGATTTCTGCGTTTATTTCAGCACAGTAGGCGCGCTATTCCTTGCAAAAATCAGAGAAATTGGTGGAAAAAACTTCACCGACTGAGATAGGTCAGGGAGAAGTTGTGCACACTCCTCATGTCATGAGAAGTGCAGGGACGGAAAACCAGGTTTCGGTCCATTTGGACCATTACTTCCACCAATAGGGTGCAGTGAGAGTGGTCCCTGATCCTTCTGTCGTATGAGAAGACGCGAAGGGGCTGGAGCTCGATTGGCAGTGAATCAGCCCCCCCCGAGGATCTGAGGAGCTGTGAAGATGTGGTGTTAGAGCTGTCTTCCACTTCAGTGATGCTGTTGCTGCGAGGCTGAAGATGTGGCTGCTTCTGCAGCTGGAGGGCTGGAGGTCGCTGCTGACCCCAGAGGATCGAGCTCCTGTCCAGGGCTCCTGTTTCGTTTCTGGGTCGGTAAACATATGAATCCAGATCGTGGGCACCACAGCCGCCAGAGTCCGTCAAAGCTCGTAGTCAGGGTATAGAGAGTGAGAGACAAGAGAAAGAATTAACAGGAAAGTGTCGAACTTTACAGTGGGCTTTAAGGGGGCTGGGTTATTTTGTGTATGTTGCATCAGTTAGGACCAAAAGTTGGTAAGAACATGTTACAGAGATAGAACTTTATTTGGTCGCTCAGCTTCAATCTTCCACCATTTTAAGCATGATTTATATTTTTTAATATCCTGTAATCGTTGGGAGATCTATTTCTTGTCCCTCTAATTTTTCCTACCTTTTCTTTTATAGCATACACTATCAAACCCTCTGGAAAACTGTAGAGTATAGTGTATGAACCCCACTGCAGGAAAGTAAAATTCTTCTAAAAACTTTTGTGACTGCATTCAGATCTCACCATCTTTGGGAAAAAGTCAGGTTCTCTGATTCCAGTGCTGAGTCTCCAGGAACCTCGACGCAGAAAGTCCTCCGTCCCTGTAAACACTAAGGCGGGGTAAAGGCAAGGAATCGTTTCCAGGCTGGCGCCTGGAAACTTCTTCGTCGATGTCACCCAGAGTAAAATTCAGTCAGGAATCTGTTTTGTGACGCCAATTGTTGTAGAAAAAAATTTGCATCCAGAGACTGATGATTGTCATCAGAATCAGCTTATTAGCAATCGTGCAGGAGAGGATAGATGCCTTTTTCTCAGCATTGGAGATGCGCTTAGTAGTGCTGCCAAATCATTGCTGACTAGACAAAGAAAGTGGTCTCTATAAGCTACAACCGTTTTTCCCCCCCAGGTGACTCTCATAAAGACCTGTGTGGTCCAGACATAATCTTAACAGTGTGGCATACACATGTTTCACACACAGCTGCAAAGTAGAAAGGCTGAGAAACCCATTACTCTAAGACTAAATCAGAAGGGAAGAAATAGGGGGGGGGGGGGGGGGAAAATAACACAGAGGGGTTCTAATACTTTTATCAGTTCCTGTAGAGTACTAAGAGCAAATCAAGCAAGGCACTAAAATTTCCATAACACTTTTTTTCCTTTAGGGTATGACGGGCAGGTGCTCCTGCACAGGTGTTCCTCATCCTGACAGCAATCAGCTGGGTTTTTAAGGAGTGGAGGACGTAGGGAAGGCGTCAGCCCGTTTTGATCACTCAGTGGTAAAAGGCTAGACCCCTGCTCTAATGCGGTTTGGTTTTTTCCCAGGAAACTAATCGTTTCATTGTCTTTCCCTGTCCAACAGATCCTGCCCAGTCGGGTTCTCATGGAGTAACCTGCGCCTGCTTATCCCTGAATCGCGTTTTTCTGAGTGGAAACTCAGAAACGTGACGCCTCTCTGACTCATGGTCCCTGCTCACTACCTCCAAATCCATCTGCTCAAGAAGAACCGTCGGACTCAACTCAGGGGAACATTAACCTGCCCGTCCACCCTCCATCGTTCGTCCTTTTCCCCGCGGAAGAAAGGACAGTTTTTTCTAACTGGAGATCACAGGTACCAGCTGGCCCACTGCCTGCCAACCACAGACGCTGTGGTGAAGGACTTTATCCCCCTACCTCCTTATCCAGCCTCTCACTCAGTTAGTCCATCAAACTAATCACATTCAGCAAGATCTTCTGTTTTTTTCCCCCTGAGTCTGGACCCAGCTAAACTTTTTTGCGCCAGTCCAGATAACTCCAGAATTGACCCGCTTACCCAGTTCCTGGTTCTCGTTCATCCTAGCTTCAACAGTGTGAAAATAAATTGCTTTCAAAACTTTCTCTTTGCCTCTCATGGTTGTGTGTATCAGAGTCTGAACCAGCATTATGACACCCAGAGTCTGGGGTAAGAGTGGAGATGTGAAAAATTCACGTTGCTAAAAGTCCAGTTTGAATTGTCCAAATTCAGTAATGATTTGGGGTTCCATGTCATCTGCTGGTGTTAGTCCATTGGGTTTTCTGAGGTCTACAGTCAATGCAAGACTGTGAATGAATCAGATGCTGCAGTATTGGCAGACGAGTACGTGCTGACTCATGGGGAGTTTTCGCATAATGTGAGTCCTAGTAGGCCTATGGGCAAGTTGAGAATGTGGGTCAGCCACATGGGGTGAGACAGTTTGATAATTATTCAGCTTTACATGACAGTGCTCAGACACCGACTCGTTAAGATGGAGTGTCATTTGCTTAAATTCAAAGCCGGGACATAATTCAAAAGGAGCTGGTTTAGCTGCGCTGATGCGTACTGCTGTGAAATGAGAGTCGAAAGGCGTTGGTTCTTTTGAGACGTGTAATTTCTGTCTGGCTTTCATCCGTGAGAGGTATGTGTCACTGGTGGGCAGTGTTGAAAATGTGCTGGTCAAGATACTGAGAGACACAGAGGCGTTTGTCTCCTTTATTCAAGCTGATGTGTTACTGTTGTCCAGTGAGTCCAAGACAGGCTTTGATCAGGTGCGCCCAGCGAGTGAAGTTTTGGATTTTGTGTGTGGGTACTTCATTCAGGATTCGCTGTTGGTGAGAAAATATTTGCCACATGGTGGTGTTGTTGGTGATCCTGTATAAATCACTGTGCCCAGTTAACTTCATTCTGTTGTGATAAAGGTTGCACATGATGAGTCTGGGCTCCTTGGTGTGGGGAAGACATGTGATCGGGTCCTGAGACATTTTTTTGGCCGCGTCTTAAAAAGGACATTTCATTATACATTAGGACATGTCATGTTTGTCAGCTCACTCCCAAGCCAAACTGGTTTTGAAGCTGTTTCCACTGAGTCCATTTGAGCACTTAATTGACTGTGTGGGCCCGTTACCTTGTTCAAGGGCTGGGTCATTCCATCTGCTTACACCAATGTGTCAAGTTACCTGGTATCCAACTGCCTATTCCTTACCCCCCATAACTGGTAGGGTGGTGGCGCGCGCACTTACCCAGTTAATTTTGATGTTTGACATTCCAAAAGTGATACATTCAGACCGAGGTACCAAGTTTTTCATCACTTTTCTTCAGGCAGGTCCTGAAACAGCTTAGAGTATGGCACAGTAAAGCAACAGCATATCATCCATAGAGTTGGGGGGCGTTAGAACATTTTCATCAGTCACTGAAGATTTCCTGCATGCCGACTGTACAGAGTTGGGGGTCAACTGGGGGGAAAAGTTGCCTTGGCTGATGTTGGCGGCCCGGGAAGTCGCACAGGAAAGCACAGGGTTTAGCCCAAATAAATTGCTTTTTGCACACACAGTGAAGGGTCCTTTAGCCGTGGTAGCAGACAGTTTGAAATGGCAAATGGCCTGCACTGGTATAGTGCTTTATCAAGTCCCCAGAGGTCCCAAAGCACTTACACTACAATCAGTCTTCCACCCATTCATCCACACATTCACACGCTGACATTGGTGAGCTACAATGTAGCCACAGCTGCTCTGGGGAGGCTGCCATACACAGGCAAAACCGAGCCCTTTGACCCCCATCAGCAGGCAAGGCGGGTGAAGTGTCTTGCACAAGGACACACCGACTGAGACGGACAGAATAGGGATTCAAACCAGCAACCCACTGGTTACAGGAAAAACTCCTACCACCTGAGCCACAGCCGCCTCTAGTTTGAAAGAGTCTGATCCACAGAAAATCTTGGTGGACTATGTGAATGGGTTTAATGTGGCGAAAAAGTTGGTTAAAGAGAGAATGACTGTGACGCTAGTACCATGGACAGTGCTTGTACACATTGGCGCCTTAAAATTTCAGAATCATTGGGTAAATTGGACACTTTCTTTGCTCACATGTGACTCGGTTAATATATCAGTTTCTTTGTTTATTTTTGGACATGCTGGGGCACGCGACTTCGATTGAGCACCATGTGGATGTGGGAGCAGTTTTATAGGTTTACGTAAACTTTGAGAAACACAAGTATGTGGACGCAAAAGTCGGGTACAATCTTGATAATGGAATTGCATAGCCAAGTACTTCTAGTTGGGCGTCTCCATGCATTATTGTAGCCAAATCTGACAACACTCAATTGTTTCTGCTCAGACGTTCGGAGCTTAATGCTGTTACAAAATCAGAATGTTTTTCGTTGCCAAGAATGGACGATTGCATCGACCAAGTTGGTTCTGTTAAAGTTGTACGAAAATGTGATCTCCTGAAAGGTTACAGGAATGTGCCATGCATGTACTCCTAAACAGTGATGCTGTTCTGACTTAAGAATGCACCAGTGACATTTCAGTGACTAATGAACAGACTGATTGATGATATGTCTGGCTGTGTGGTTTACTTGGATGACGTGGTTGTGTATTCTGATACTTGCGAAGAGCCTGTAGAGCTCATCAGGGAGCTTTTCACTCATTTGGCGGAGGCAAGGTTGACAGTAAATATCGCAAAGTGTGAGACTGCGTGGGGCAACTGTTGCTTTCTTGGGTTGTGTGGTGAAGTTCGCCCTGTTGCATCGAAGGTTCAGGCGGTTCAGCAGTTTCCTGTTCCAGTTACTAAGAAGGAGCAAATGCATTTTCTTGGGCTCATTGGATATTATAGAGGTTTTTGTCAAACTTTCTCCTCTCTCGTAGCACCTTTAACTAGTTTGTTGAGTAAAGATGTTACATTTGAATGGATCTCCCTCTGTCAGCAGGTGTTCAAGTAGGTGAAAAGGCTCCTCTGCACTGCTCCTCTGTTTGCTGTCTTCAGCACCCTTTCCAGCTCTATATGGATGCAAGCCACGTGGGTGCTGGAGCTGTTCTTACGCAGTCTGATTATCTGGGCATTTGCAGGCTACTTTTTCAAGAAGTTCAATAAGCATCAGTTGAATTACTCTGTTATTAAGAATGAAACATTTGCTAGAACCGTGCTCCGCTGCAGAGCTATTCTAATCCACCAGGGGGCGCTTTGGAAAACATTTTTGTTGGGAACTGAAACTGAACTAAATAAATAATATGTTCTGTTAACTTTGTTTTTATTTGTTTCAGTTTGTTTTACTTACAGTTTTCAGTTTGTTTTACGAGGTATTAAAAGCAACATCAACAGAACAGAAAACATGCAAATCTCTCCTGTAGATCAGTGGATAATGGACTGTCTTTTGTTTTTTTATATGTAAATATTGTTCTTTGTCCCTTCTAACAGTTTTCCTTTCCTTTGCTTTATTGTTGTTGTTCAATCACCATTAAAAGTAAATATTGACCAAAATTTAAAAAAGAATTGCCAAAGATATTTTTTCGTGTCCACTTTTCTACCTGCAGGTGATCAGAACCAGCCGGCTGCTTCAGCGAAGCACAGGAGAAGGACCAGAGATGAGCAGCTGTGGCCAGTGAGGTTCTGGGAGACGATCTCCATTCAGCTACACACTGACATGAAGTGGCTACCAGGAAATTTCTATAAACAGGATTCATTTTATGCTCATTGGTGCTTATTTGAGGTTATGAACTAAGCTAGTTCTTTATGTGTCTTCAGGTCAGCATTAATCTGCTCTAGTGAGTAAAATGAGGTAAAACAAACTTCGGATGAATGACTACACAATTAAACACTCTTTGTGACATTGTTCAACAAAAATATACAAAAAACAATGTTTCTATAGAACTAAGTACACCCCATGATCATGTAGCTGGTGAACCATCTTCAGCAGCAATAAGTCTCCTGGTTGTTTTTGGATTTTTTTCTGCACAGATATTCATTTGAGTGTGTTGGTAACAAATTCTGAGAACTTAATGATTAAATTAAAAGCAGTCCTACAGGGAAACAACTCATGGAGTTGGGCATGTGTGGCATGAAGCTGCAGCAGGACCCAGAAAGAGAAGAAACCCGTTTCTGCAGCCTTTCATTCTGCTGCCTCAGAAAAGTATGAAAAGCAGTTACATTTACACTAAGGTAAGTGTACAAACTGATATAGGTGTATACAATATATATACTGTATATATTTGCTTGAATATTGACCACACTTTGAAGCAACATTTATTGCAAATTAACTAGTTTAAAGAGTTTTAAACATTTGTTACTGAGCCTCATCTTGAAATACTGGGCGAGGAGGTGGAGTAGCAACTATCTTTCAGTCTGATTTATTGATTATTCTGAGACCAAATAATATCTACAACTCTTTTGAATCTCTAATCCTTAGATATCCTCATCCAAATTTCAAAGCACTAAAACCACTTGTTTGTTGTTTTGTGCCGTCCACCAGACCTTTATTGTCAATTTATAGATCAGTTCTCAGACTTCATATTTGATTTAGTGTTAAATACAGATAAGGTCATTATAGTGAGGCATTTTAACACTCATGTTGACATTGAAAGTGATAGCCAAAATATAGCCTTAATGCTATCTTAGACTCAATTGGCTTTGCTCAACACAATAGCAAACCTACCTACTTTTGTCTTCATCCTCTGGACCTTTTGCTGACATATGGCATTGAGTGTAAGGAATGGTAAAAGGTAAATTGCCTGCACTTGTATAGCACTTTATCAAGTCCCCAGAGACCCCAAAGTGCTTTACACTATAATCAGCCAATAATACTCTGGCAGTGGTATGCTAGCATTGTGGCCACAGCTGCCCTGGGGCAGACTGAAAGAAGCGAGGCTGCCATACAATCAGCTACACTACAATCAGCATCAGACCACAGTTTGTTAGACTGAAAGGTTGTGTGTCTAACCAGGTAGTCAGCAGCACAGGAGCAGCACAGGGGACTGTTCTTTCACTATTCCTTTGTACACCTCAGACTTCCTGTACAAGACAGACTCCTGTCACCTGCAGAAATATTCGGATGATTCTGCAGTTGTGGGGTGGATCAGAGATGGACAAGTAGCTGAGTACAGGAAGGTGGTGGACCGCTTTGTGGCATGGTGTGAAAACAATCCTCTCATCTACAACATGACTAAAACAAAGGAGATGATTATAGATTTTAAGAGAAACAGGAATAAGTCAAAAACTATTTCCATCATGGGAGAAGAGGTGGAGGCGGTGGAGGAGTATAAATACCTCGGTGTTCACCTTGACAACAGACTGGAGTGGAGATGCAACTGTGAAGCCATCTACAAGAAGGGACAGAGCAGACTATTCTTCTTGAGGAAGCTTAGGTCCTTTGGTGTTTGCAGCAAGATGCTGCAGATCTTCTGTAAGTCTGTTGTGGAGAGTGTGATCTCTTCTGCCATCATCTGCTGGGGAAGCACCATCAAAGCCAGGGACTTAAAAAAGCTCAACAAGCTGATAAAGAAGGCTGGCTCTGTTCTGGGGACTCCTCTGGAACCTCTGGAGATCATTGTGCAAAGAAGGATTCTTCATAAAATGAGGAACATCGTGGAGAACCCTGAGCATCCTCTTCATCAGACTGCTTTACAACAACAGAATGTCTTCAGTCAGAGGCTTCTTCAGGGGTGCTGTAAGACAGACGCTACAGGAGATCCTTCCTGCCCACAGCCATCAGCATCTACAACGACTCTTTGAAGAAACCTATATAATGAGCCACAACAACATTTAATTTCCCTTTGGGATTAATAAAGTATTTTTGAATTGAATTAATGTTAACAATATTTACTCATAACCCCGTTCTGTCTGACTTCTGTACTTTCGTCGAGTACTCCACACCTACAATAAAATTTCACTATAGTGGATCATTATCAGACAATGCTGTAACAACCGTTAGAGAATCTGTTCCATTTTTAATGTCCTCAGTATCACAGTGAAACATAGTGGAGGGCAGTTATTTTGTTTCATTCCTTTTAGAAATTGATTATCTTGTTCGCTCTGTGGTGCATTAGACAATGCAGCCCCCTTAAAAAAAGGTAATTATTCATATGAGGCTAGCTTCCTGGTTTAATTCAGAGCTGTGTCCTTTAAAGCACAATGTTTGGAAAATTGGAGAGAAAATGGCGCTCTACACACCTAGAGGATTCTTACTTAATCTGGAAAAATAGTCTACTGTTGTATAAAAAGACACTTCGCGAAGCTAGAACAGCTTATTTCTCATCATTAATAGAAGAGAGCAAGAATAATCCTAGGTTTCTCTTTAGTACAGTTGCTAAACTTACACAGAGTCATAGCTCTGTTGAGCCATCCATTCCCTTAGCTCTCAGCAGTCATGATTTTATGGGATTATTTTTAAATAAAATTGATTCTTTTAAAAATAAAATCTTTGACATACTCCCGAAGATGATTACTTCATCCTCAGCAAGTGAGCCAACATTGGAAGTAACTGTAGAACCTGATTTGTGTTTGGACTGTTTTGATCCTGTGGAGCTTCCTGAGTTATCAGAAATATTAGCTTCATCTAAACCTTCAACTTGTATGTTAGACCCAATCCCAACCAAATTATTTAAGGAAGTGTTCCCTCTGATTACCAGCCCCATTTTAGATATGATTAATTAATTAATTAATTACAGACCGATATCCAATCTTCCGTTCTTATCTAAAATTCTTGAGAAAATAGTTGCTAATCAAATATGTGAGCATTTACACAGCAATGACCTGTTTGAAGAGTTTCAGTCAGGCCTCAGAGCTCATCATAGCACTGAAACAGCTCTGCTGAAAGTCACTAATGATATTCTTATTGCCTCAGATAATGGACTTGTGTCTGTACTGGTTCTGTTAGATCTCAGTGCTGCATTTGATACAGTCGATCACAATATTCTCTTAGAAAAGGCTGGAATATGCTGTAGGGATCAGGGGGAACAGCGCTAGGCGGTTTAAATCTTATTTGTCTGACAGATTCCAGTTTGTTCATGTAAATGATAAATCATCTTTAAACTCCAGGGTTAATTGTGGAGTACCACAGGGTTCAGTACTTGGGCCAATTCTCTTTACTATATATATGCTTCCAATAGGTCAAATTATCAGGCAGCATTGAATAAATGTTCACTGTTACGCTGATGATACTCAGCTTTACTTATCCATAAAGCCTGGTGAGCCCAACCAGTTAGATAGACTACAAGCATGTCTTGAAGACATTAAAAACGGATGACCTTAAATTTTCGCTTCTAAATTTTCAGACAAGACAGAAGTTGTCGTCTTTGGACTGGAGTCTTTGAAAAAGAAACTGCTCAGTCAATCACTTAACCTGGATGGCATTAAATTGACCTCCGGTAATAAAGTAAAAAAACCTTGGTGTTATTTTTTGACCAGGACATGTCCTTAAATCCATATTAAACAGGTTTCTAGGATTCCTTCTTTCATCTCCGGAACATTGCCAAAAATTTGAAATATCCTGTCCAGAGGAATAAAAAAACTAGTCCATGCATTTGTTACTTCAAGGCTGGACTATTGTAATTTGTTACTATCAGGATGTCCACAAAATGCATTTAAAAGCCTTCAGCTGATTCAAAATGCTGCAGCAAGAGTTCTGATGATGGCCCTGTCTTTCTGTGTTTAACCCTTTCTCTCTCCTAGACATAGCTACTGACTGAGCTTTTACTGTAACTAATTATATGTGCTCTCTTTCAGACTCTAACCTTGAAAACTGGAGTTTATCTGTTCTTTCTAGATGAAACGACTAAAGGAGGTACATCCATTAACATTTACTATTCCTTCCCATAGAAAGTACTTCTGGATCAGTCCTTCTTTGTTCTCTTTGTGTCTCTGCTCTGTTTTCTCTAACCCCCAGTCGGTCGTGGCAGATGGCCGCTCACACTGAGCCTGGTTCTGCTGGAGGGTTTCTTCCTGTTAAAAGGAGTTTTTCCTCTCCACTGTCGCTACATGCATGCTCAGTATGAGGGATTGCTGCAAAGTCAACGCCAGTGACTGTCCATGTCTCTACATGCTCATCCGGGAGGAAGTGAATGCTGCAAGTCACTGACTGGATGCAATCTGCTGGGTTTCCTTAGATAGACAAACTTTTTATCTAATTTGAATAAATAACTAAATCTGACTGCACTGTTCAATGGTTAGCACCAGCCATGTAGAGAGAGTTACGACACTCTTTGAACTCGCCGATAGGCGGTCACGTGGTTCATGTAGTTCTCAATAGTTCCAAACATCTCAGCAGTTTCAGTCAGTTTGAACGGCTTCAGGCGTGACATAACGCAAAAAGCGACTTTTTTCACTCTTTCCAGCAACTTTTGGTAATTAAATAATGAACTGATTACTGGTTACTAAATCATAATTGGAAAATCCAAACAGAAGTAACAATACCTATTATAAATGTTCTTTCTGATCTCCTCCACATGCTACCACATGCTAGCATGGGAATGCTATAACTGTATTCTCTGCCAGCAGTTAAGAACTCTGATCAAACTTACCTTCAGATCTACATCCTGTACTACGTGGAAAGATGGCCTATGTATTTCAAAAGAAATATCCAAATATTAGATGGAAAATGAGCAGAATTAAATTTTTATTTAAAAATTTAATTGTTTTTAAACAAATGGGGAAAATATGTAGCTGTATGAAAATGTGACTGAAGACCTGGGATGAAGTGATTTGATGAGTTGATTGTGCCTGTAGTCTGACAACTGTTCTAAATTTGTAATTCAAAATAAAATGTTCATTTAATTGAAACTGTAGTTAAAATCATGTTAGATGACAACAACTGTGAATTGTGCAAAAATAAATGACCAAACAATTTATTGTAAGATATGTAAAATGCAAAACTAGCTTTAATAAAGAAGTACTTGCACTACCATTTATACAGTTCATTAATTACATCTGCACCAATAAACTGTATCTGATCAAATCTGGACAAGGTAGAAAGGTGCCCAAGTCTGAATGAGGGTTCACCCTCCTTGGTATCAGCTCCCTCTGAAGTCAGTCACCACATCTGCTGACCTCCCTGAAAACAATACAGGAACAGTTTAGAGGACTCAGAATCAATCACTATCATAGCTGGAAGGTCATATGGAAGGCAAAAAAAGTAAATGCCTTCCAGTAAATACGAAGAAAATGTGTTTCTTCAAAACACTATCTCTCTCTCTCTCTCTCTCCCTTATATTTCTCTCCCTCTCTCTATAATTTCTGATCACTTTGATTTGACTTTTTGAAAGCCTCCCCATCAACCAGTCAGCTCCAGCACTCCAAATCAACAAGAATACAGCAGTGTTACCTTTGATTGCTTAAAAGTATTTTTTTTACTGTTCTGTGTATTGACCATGACTAGCAAATGCAAAACTAACATAAAACAAATGTTAAGTAACAGTCCTGCTGTAAATACCAACTTTGTGAAGGTCTTAAAATCATTTTGTTCAAACATCTTGATTCAGCTCTTATTATTTTTTTAAGGGCGAAAAAT